>JAJPUD010005606.1:77352-142005 GCA_023553655.1 Myrmecobius fasciatus
GGAGATTGGTCTATAATTTTCTTTCTCTGTTTTTGTTTTACCTGGTTTAGGTATCAGTACCATGTCTGTATCATAAAAAGAGTTTGGTAGGAGTCCTTCATTTCCTATTTTTTCGAATAGTTTATATAATATTGGAGTTAACTGTTCTTTAAATGTTTGGTAGAATTCACATGTAAATCCATCTGGTCCTGGGGATTTTTTCTTAGGGAGTTGATTAATGACTTGTTCTATTTCTTTTTCTGAAATGGGACTATTTAAGTAATTTATTTCCTCTTCTGTTAATCTGGGCAATCTATATTTTTGTAGATATTCCTCCATTTCACTTAGGTTATCAAATTTATTGGCATACTGTTGGGCAAAGTAACTCCTGATTATTGCTCTAATTTTCTCTTCATTGGTGGAAAGTTCTCCCTTTTCATTTTTGAGACTAACAATTTGATTTTCCTCTTTCCTTTTTCTAATTAAATTAACTAGAGGTTTATCTATTTTGTTGGTTTTTTCATAAAACCAACTTTTAGTTTTATTTATTAATTCAATAGTTTTTTTACTTTCAATTTTACTAATCTCTCCTTTTATTTTTAGGATTTCAAGTTTGGTATTTGATTGGGGGTTTTTAATTTGTTCTTTCTCTAGCTTTTTTAGTTGCAAGCCCAATTCATTGATTTTCTCTTTTTCTATTTTATGCAAATAAGCATCTAGAGATATAAAATTTCCCCTTATTCCCGCTTTGGCTGTATCCCACAAATTTTGGTATGTGGTCTCATTATTGTCATTCTCTTGAATGAAATTAGTAATTGTGACTGTAATTTGCTGTTTCACCCATTCATTCTTTAGGATAAAATTATTTAGTTTCCAATTGGTTTTTGGTCTATTTTCTGCTGGCCTTATATTGCATGTGATTTTTATTCCGTCATGATCTGAAAAAAATGCATTTATTATTTCTGCCTTCCTGCATTTGATTTTGAGGTTTTTGTGTCCTAACACATGGTCAATATTTGTATAAGTTCCATGGACTGCTGAGAAAAAAGTAAACTCCTTTCTGTCTCCATTTAATTTCCTCCAAAGATCTATCATACCTAACTTTTCTAACATTTTGTTTACCTCCTTAACTTCTTTCTTATTTATTTTGTGGTTTGATTTATCAAGTTCTGAGAGAGGGAGGTTGAGATCCCCCACTATTATACTGTGTCATTCATTTTCACTGTGAGTCCAGAAAACCATGTAGGGGAGGTGGAACTGAGAATCAAGCAGAAGAGCCAAAAAAGGGTCAGTTTGAACATGAGGCCTCTCTCACATCACCCGCTGTGTAACGGGGGACAAATGACTGATGAGCCAAGGGATGAGGTGAGAGAAGCTGTGTGGTGTACTGGAATAAGCCCTGGCCTTAGAGACTGAGTTCTTAGTTTCTAGGCCTAAATCCCATTTATTAGCTATGTTTGACTGTGGCCAACCCAGAGGATAACAGAACTTCAGGGCTGGGAGGTGTTTCAAAGGCCATGTGCCTGTGGTCCAGTTTCAGACCTCCACAGAAGTTCTCTTTATCACATTAGTTTGAAGGCCATGAAGTTCGATGAGCTTTCCAAGGCTGCCTGTTCTTTTGTAGAATTATAGTTATTAGGCTTTTTATCTTTTAAATTAAAATCCAATGTTCCTTTTTTAAACTTCTTTCTATCGTTTTTAGTTCTACTTTTTGCTACCAAATAGAACAAGTCTAATCCTATTTCTACTTGTTAGCCCTTCACAGAAGTCATAAAGCTAAAAACATAAGCCCCAAACCCCACTAAGACCATGGGATGATGTTAGTTCTTCCTCATCTTTATTATACTGCTATTTAAATCTGAGCGTTGATTTCCTAATTTTTAAAATGAGGATATCTATACTTCTATTTATTATCCTTCAAAGTTTGTTCTGAGTGCCTTAGATAAACTCAACAAGTTTTATGAGCTTACAAGATTTAGAACTCCCAAGAGACCTTCAAAATATTATCTAAGACAATTCTGCCATTTTAGAGATTGAGGAAATTGAAAACTATAATAGTGAAATGATTTGTTTGAGATCATATAAGGAATGGGTAAGAAACTGAGGATTTATTCCAGGGATTTCCTGACTTTTGGTTCACTGGTTTTTCCTCTACATCTTGACATTTTTTGCATATAATATTCATCATGTCCATTCTGTTGATCTTATGCTTGCAACATACAGATATTTAGTTTGGCTAATGGCGATTCCACCCATTTCATGCCTCTGCTGTTGGCCTAGGACCTGTAAGTTGGCCTGATTTACTAGCATCGTTCTTATAAGGTTTATGCCATGCCCACAGCTATGTTTGTCAATAGCTGGGCAAAGTATACCTTTTGAAATGATTGATTCACAAGACTTTAAGAATTTAACTCCACAGTATTTTAAGGAAACTGGCTTTGAAACTGTCTGATCTGTAGCTGCTCTGCCTCTGGTGAAGCAGACTGAAGTTGGGGACAACTGTATGGGGTTCTCAGTTGAGAACCATTGGAGATACCAGCACAGATAGGAGAGGACCTGTTTTGTTTTGTTTTGTTTAATTAAAAAAAATAACTTTTTGTTTTCAAAATATATGCATAGATAGTTTTCAACATTCATCCTTGCAAAAACTTGCGTTCTAAATTTTTTCTCCCTCTCTTCCTTTTTTTTTTTTTTTCTTTTTTGCTGAGGCAATTGAGATTAAGTGACTTGCTCCAGGGTCACACAGCTAGGGAATGTTAAGTGTCTGAGATCACATTTGAACTCAGGTCCTCCTGACTTCAGGGCTGATGCTCTATCCACTGCGCCACGTAGCTGCCCTTCTCCCTCTCTTCTTCAACCCCTTCGCCTAGAGAGTAAGTAATCTAGTATATGTTAAACATATACAATTCTTATATGTATTTCCACAATTATTATGCTGCACAAGAAAAATCCGATCAAAAAGGAAAAGAAATGAGAAAGAAAACAGAAAGCGAGCAAGCAGCATCAAAAAATGTAAAAATACTATGTTGTGATCCACATTCCGTCCCCATACCCCTTTCTCTGGATGCAGATGGTTCTCTACATCACCATTCTATTGGAATTGGCCTGAATCACCTCATTATTGAAAAGAGCTGTAGAGGACCTGTTTTTATTTATTTATTTATTTATTATTTTACTATTATTTTTTATTAAAGCTTTTTATTTTTCGAAACATATGCGTGCACAATTCTTCAACATTAGCCCTTGCAAAACCTTGTGTTCCAATTTTCCTCCTTTCCCCCACACTCTTCCCTAGATGGCAAGTAGTCCAATATATGTTAAACATGGTAGAAATATATGTTAAGTCCAATATATGTATATATACATTTATACATCTATATATCATACATGATGCAATTACTGTTCTGCGCAAGAAAAAAAAGAGAAGCAAAATAAAATGCAAGCAAACAACAACAAAAAGAGTGAAAATGCTATCTCTGGGTGTTGATGGCTCTTCATCACAAGACCAGGAACTGTCCTGAATCATCTCATTGTTAAAAAGAGTCATGTCCATCAGAATTCATCATTGTATAATCTTGATGTTTCTGTGTGCAATGATCTGGTTTTGCTCATTTCACTCAGTATCAGTTCATGCAAGTCTCTCCAGGCCTCTGTGAAATCATCCTGCTGGTTGTTTCTTACAGAAGAATAATATTCCCTGAAATTCATATACCATAATTTATTCAGCCATTCTCCAATTAATGGACATCCATTCAGTTTCCAGTTTCTTTGCTTTAGGAAGCAGCTGTAGAAGCCTGAGACCTCAATGATCTCCAATCACCTTAAATAATTGGGGATAGATCATAATAATCTTCAGGACTGTTATTTGGTTATCCACTCTTACTTATGGTTTGTTTTGTTTTTGTTTTGTTTTTTTTTTTTGTTTTTGCTGAGGCATTTGGGTTTAAGTGACTTGCCCAGAGTCACACAGCTAGGGAACGTTAAGTGTCTGAGGCTAGATTTGAACTCAGGTCCTCCTGACTTCGGGGCTGGTGCTCTTAGCACTTAGCTGCCCCTTTACTTATGTTTTTAATACCAAAAATAACAAGTGAAATCACCTTTTAATCTAAGAAGTGTTTATTAGGGACTTAAAAGGTTATAGACACATATTGAGCTACAGATATAAGTAAACATATAAATATATATACATATATAAATAGGGATGTTTATATATAACTTTTTTTCACACACGGTATTCATGTGTTGAAACTACTTGTGTGATTGGGTTATAATAATAAAGAAGGATACTTGCTGCATCATTAAAAGGTCATGCATCATTCATGATATATGAGTAAAGCTCTTGTATTATTATTGAAAGGAAGATGCTTCCGTATCCATACTCAGGATCTGTCCTCTCAGGTGGACTCCTGTGTGTAGATTACTTGGATTCTAGTTGCCTAAGACATAGCTGTGGATTGATAAAGATTCAAGACCAGGAATCACTCTGACCAGTCACCTCCACCTAAAGGCTTTATTAGGCTCCTAGGGAGGGGAGTTCTTGAAGTCTTCTTGGAGAGTGTGATGACTCTCCCTTCTCTCCAAAGGAATCTTTCAGATATTGACTGTGCTAATTTTTTGATCCAATTCATGTTCTTTTTGCAGAATAGCTTGGTCCTTGCTCATCAAGCCATGGTGCGGAGAAAAGGACTGGTGGTATTTTCCCACTGGCTAAATTAAATATTTAATATTATAGACACAATAGCACTAAAATAATATTAAATATATCACAAACCTGTTTGGTTTATATTGTTTATACATATTGTCTGGCTGAAGTTGTAAGTCCCCAGAAACCCAGAACTATGTCTGATCAAATTTAGTCCAAATTCTGATTAAAAAGCACTGAAAGAAATGTTTTTTGATGTTTGTGATATATCCAGTAGGCTCCATCAAAAGTAGGTCTCCCTCCACCTTTAGGCTTTGTTTGACTAATCTGCTAAGTTTTCTTATATGTTTGGGAAGGACATATTGCTTTCTGGTGCAGTGTAATTGTTAAGTGCTTTGAGGACACCACAAATGGGTCCCAGAAACTCTTGGGGTGTGTTTGAAATAGTTACAGCGGAACTGTTCAGTGTGTCTAGTTAGTACTAGGTACCGTACCTTCCTCTCTTCTGTATTAGGTTCAGTAATTATAACATATATTAAACACCGATTATGTATGGAACAGTGCACTGCAGGCAGGGGAAGACAAAATAAAACAGTCAGCAGACTAGAATGTAGGCATGAATATAATTGAGGACCTGGCTTAGACATTGAACCTCTTACCCAAATGTAGAACAGGGGCAGAATCTGCTTTGTTTGAAGGAATTTCCTCTTTGGGAGCTCCCTGAACAAATGAAATCCACCTGTCTATACCAAAAGAGAAAAACATGGAGGACAGAGTACTCTGGAAAATAAGGTTGGAATGAAGAAAGACATTAGGAAAGGTATATACTCTTGGACCTGAAGGTAAAGAAGCATTCTGAGTCTGTAGGATGGAGGGCATGACTGGCACAAGGGTGGCTTGTGCAAATGTAGCGGCAAAGAAGAAGAAATAAAATTTGGTGAAAACAGACCAAATTTAGAGTGCATTGAAAAGGGGGAGGGAAATATATTTTTAAAAAAAATTCCTGGAAGGTTTGTTGGAGCCCTATTTTGTGTCAGGGTCTGAGATTTTGGGGACCCTGGTGAAAGAAGTTTGTCCTTGAATTGAGGATCAAAGGATGTGGTTTGTGATTCCCTTGAGAAACATGAGGCCCCATGTTGGGCGCCACTTGTTAGGTATTGTACCTAAGGGCAGCAAGTCTTATGTCTATGTTAAGAGTCTCACCTCTTTATTAAGAGCTTCAGTGTGCATTCCGGCCATGTTCAGAATGTCTATTCAAAGGAGTGTCATGAGCCAGAAGATAGATTATGGCAGTTCTTTATTCAGGCTTCATCACCTCCATTGTCTTCATAGTCTCCTTTGCTGCTCCATCTTTCCCTTACCACCAACATTGCTTATATCTTCCCTCCTCTCCTAGCCTTGCCCCTTGCTTAGTCCCTCCTCCTGGTCTTGCCTCTCCTCTTCACCTGACTGTCCTCCATGCCTCCTTCCCCCACTCTGAGGTCACACCCTTAGTCCATTCACCTACACCTTATCATCAGCAATTAAGTTTGTATTGAAAGGAGGTATTCAATTTTGGAGGGTGTGGTTCTTTCAGCAACTGAGCTCTGCCTTGAAGCAAGCCATTCTCAGACTAAATCTTGGGGCCTCATGTTTCTCAAGGGAATCACAAACCACATCCTTTGATCCTCAATTCAAGGACAAACTTCTTTCACCAGGGTCCCCCAAATCTCAGACCCTGACAATTTTGGATGGTTTTAAAGTCAGACTCTTTTACCCTAGGGGCAATAGAATGTTACTGAAGGAGTGAAGTGGTCAAACCAGTAGAAAGAAGAATATTTTGGCAGCTGAGTGGTGGATGAATTGAAAAGAGTGCCTGGAGGTAGAGAGACCAGTAAAGAGGTGATGGAGGTTTGAACTAAGATGATGGCATAGATGTGAAACCGAAGTGGAATGCACAGAATGTAATGACTATTGATTAACTGTGAAATGGTGGTAGTAGGTAGGTATTAGAGGCTTCCAGTTTATCTACCTCCCTGGTTGATGGTGAATATGGTATCGCTTTAACCAAAACAGGGAAGGTTTGAGGAAAGGTGGTTTGGGAATAAGATGATGAGTTTTTTAGTTTTGGATCTGTTAAATTTGATTTTTTGAAGAGACATCTGGGTGAAGATGTCTTGCTGATGGTTAGAGATAGGGTTTTGAAATTTTGGATTGTGGTTTGAGCTGTATATGTAGATTTGGTGATGATCTGCATTGTTAGGATAATTGAATCCTTAGATGCTGATAAGATCTTTGTGATCCTAAAATTTTAGTAGGGTCCACAACAGCTTTGAATGATGGGGGTGGGGGTGGAGATGGTGGGCTGGTGAGAGTGGGAAATGTAGATGATAATCAAACAAGCTGGAAGGGAGTAACAGTAAAGAGGGGGGGTGTAGTAGAAGGAGAATTAAAAAAGACAGTGTCACAGAAGTCAAAGCAGGAGAGTGTCTAGGAGGAGGAGATGGTCATCTTTGTTAAAAGATGGAGAATCTTTTGTTAATACTTAATAATTGAGGTAACTGCAGATGTTGAGAGAGTAGCTTAGTAGGATGATGACTTGGAAGGCAGATTGTGAGTTTAGGTGGTAAGGAACTGGGAAGCAAAGAGCATAGACTTTTTAGGATTTTGGCCTCGACTAGGGAGATATGTATGCAGCATGATAACTTGAGAGGATTGCAGGGTCAAATGAAGATTTTTTTAAAAGCTGAGGGAGAAGGAATTGTTAAATGAAGAGAAACTGAAAATGAGAGAGTGAGAAAATGAAACAAGATCTGGGGAGAGAAGAGGGGTAAGGGGTTCAAAGGTGTAAGTGATTGGGTTTTCACAGGGAGAAATATTTTCCTGTGAAACTTCAGAGGAGCAAAGGAGAAGAGAGGTAAAGATAGTGAGTTTTGTTGGGGGTATTTTGGGGATGTAAGAGTATTTCAGGCCAAGGATGATAATTCTTTATAGTATTAGAGATAAGAATACTAAATACAACTTATGTCATGCTTTAAGGTTAATCAATCAATACTTTTTTAAAGGGTCTTGTGACAAGCAGAATGCCAGGGATACAAATACAAAATGAATCAATTCTTATCCTCTTGCATTCTGTAAGGTGAGATGTCATGTCCATATACAAAATAAATATAAGGTAAAATGTTTATGAGACAGTTGTAGCAGCTGAGTGTGATCAGAATCAGGAAAAGTTTTAGGTAGCAAGTGGGTCTTAGGCTGAGCTTTGAAGAAAATAGAGTGTCTAAGAAGCAGTAGTTAGGAGAGAGCTGCTTTCTAGGCCAGACCAGTTGGATTGGATCATTGGGTATGTGAAGGGGAATAACTTATAATAAAGCAGTTTGGAATCAGCTTGTAATGGCTTTAACAACCAAATCCAGGAGTTTGTATTTGAGCCTATAGGCAAATAGTGAGGCTCTTGGGTCTGTTCAGTAGAGCTGTGATATAGTCTGACCCTGACTTCAGGGCAATCATTTCTGCATCTGTGTGGTTATTCTGCAGAGGGGAGGAACTTAAGGTTGGGAGATGGGTGAGGAAATTGTTGCATTACTCCAGGTGCCAGCAGATAAGGGCCTCAACTAAGTGTCTGATTAGAGAGAAAAGGATAGTTGCAGCATGCACTTATCAGGTGCTTCTACACTGCAGCTCTACTACAATTGTTACTACCATCCATCCATTTTATAGATGAGGAAACTGAAGCTCATGGTCAGTTAGGACAAGGCAGTCTTTGACATATTTAAATTAATTATATGGTAGTAGGCTGGGCTCATCTGTGTAGACAAAAGTAGGTTTCCTGTACTTATTGACATGAATTTCATAAAAAAGCTTAGTATCAGGAACTTGGGAGAGCATAGATTTGAGGGAGTGTTGAGATGTTTATTATAGAATGAAAGTCCTGGTGATTGGTTTCGGCTCTGGGTACTATTTGTTAATGATGGCTCTTAGTATTGTGTTGTTGAATGTGCTGGCTCACCTCAGTTTTGAGGCTGTTCCTTCAATTTGGAGTATAGCACAGAGGCAGCGAAGTTAGTGTTTAAGTTAACATTTGTCAGTATCTTTTATGTGGGGACTACTGCGTTAGGTACTAGGGGAGAGAGAAAGTTAGGGTAAAACATGACCCCTGGTCTGCCCTCAGAGACTCGCCTGTAGCTGCCTGGTATTCAGGGTTGTATATATGCCCAGCAAGTATGTAGCCAAAGGGCATGGCTTGCTTGATGTATCAGTTGTTTCTCTCTAGAACTAGGCTCTGAATTTATCATGTAAGTTTACCAGGCTTAGGAATAGATTGGGTGTGGCACTGTCACACTTAGCATGGGTTGAATCTTTTAATGAAGACAGAGGGAATATTTAAGTATAGACAAAATATTTGAGCTCAGGAAGCCTTGGTAGCTACACTTTGGGCTCTAGAATCCTGCAGTCTGGTGTAAAATCGTCTTGATCTCTTCAACTGGGGGATCTCACATACTTCGATAGGCTCTTTAGAAGAAGAAAAATGTGATAGGGCAGCACCAGCTGATTCAGAACGTTTGTTTTAAAGCTAATGGGTGATCACTAAGAAATAACAGTCCTGAGTTGTTCCAGTTCCATATTAGAAATGTGTGTGTGTGTGTGTGTGTGTGAGAGAGAGAGAGAGAGAGAGAGAGAAAGAGAGAGAGAGAGAGAGAGAGAGAGAGAGAGAGATTAACTCCACCTCTCTTATCCTGCATTTTCAGTTTTCTTTGCTGGATAATTATATCCTATCCCATAATCATCAAGGTTCTGATCTGGACCCTCTTTTCTCTCTACACTTTAGTGATTTCATCAGTTCCCATGGGTTCAGTTATCCTCTTTATGCAGATTATTCAGAAATTTCCATTTCCAACTCTACTGCCACTTCTGATTGCCAAGTTCCATATTTCCGGCTGCCTGCTACACAGCCTCACCTGGATGTCCATCATCATATTTATATCTGTGTATAGAAAAAAGAATAATTGCAAAATAAGAGATGTGTCTATTAAAGTACGTGAAAACCAGCTGTTGTTATTAGTAGGGTAGAGAAGAAAGAACAAAAGTGCCACCCATTTTCTATCATTCCAAATAAAGACATCCCATAATCCCTCATGGGTATAAATCCTTGGCCCAAGTACATTTAATTGAGTTAATTCTTTTTGAGGAAGTCTCCAAACTTTAAAACACACTATTGACCACACTATACTTGGACATAGTGATGGTTTGAATTTTTAGTCTTTTTCTATATAGGTGCTACTTGGGCTTTTGGAGCCTTAGCCCTGGACTTTTATGTATGTATGTATGTATTTAATTTGCAAAACATGTATATGGGTAATTCCTAAACATTAACCCTTACAAAGCTTTCTGTTACAAATTTTCCCCCCCTACTCTCCACCCCTCCCCTAGATGGCAGGATATCCACTACATGATAATTATGTTAGAATACTTAAGAAATCGAATGTATGTATAGTTATTGCTACACATCATTTTTTGTGCAGGAGAAATCGTATCTACAAGAAAGAATAATCCGATAAAGGAAATACAATGCAAACAAACCTCAATAGAGAACATGAAAAGGTTATGTTGTGGTCCACATGTTGCATCCCTCTCTCTGGGTGTATATGGCTTTCTTCAGTGAACAATTGGAACTGGTTTGAGACAATTCTTTGTTGCAGAGAGCCATGTCCATCAGAGTTAATCATCATGTAATACTGATGTTGCCGTGAATAACGATCTCCCGGTTCTGCTCATTTCACTCAGCCTCAGTTCATGCAAGTCTCTCCAGGCCTCTCTGAAATCGTCCTGCTGGTTGTTTTTTACAGAGCAATAATATTCTATAACATTCATATACCATAATTTATTCAGCCACTCTCCCATTGATGGGCATCCATTCAGTTTCCAGTTTCTAGCCACTACAAAAAGGGCTGACACAAACATTCTTGCACATGTGGGGCCCTTTCCTCCTTTTATTTCTTTGGGATATAAGCCCAATAGAAACACTGCTGGGTCAAAGGGTATACACAGTTTGATAACTTTTTGAGCATAGTTCCAAATTGCTCTCCAGAATGGTTGGATCCATTCCACCAACAATGCATCAGTGTCCAAGTCTTCCCACATCCCCTCCAACATTCATCGTTATGTTTTCCTGTCATTTTAGCCAATCTGACAGGTGTGTAGTGGTACCTCAGAGTTGTCTTAATTTGCATTTCTCTGATCAATAGTGATTTGGAGCACCTTTTCATATGATTATAAATAGTTTTAATTTCATCCTCTGAAAATTGTCTGTTCATATCCTTTGACCATTTATCAGTTGGAGAATGGCTTGAATTCTTATAAATATGAGACAATTCTCTATATATCTTAGAGATGAGACCTTTATCAGAACCCTTAAATGTAAAGATGATTTCCCAATTTATTGCTTCCCTCCTAATCTTGTCTGCATTAGTTTTGTTTGTACAGAAACATTTTAACTTAATATAATCAAAATTATCTATCTGGTGTACAATTAAGAGTTCCAGATCTTCTTTTAGCCCTGGACTTTGGAAAGAGAATGGATTTATTGCTCTTGCTACTGACAGTTTAGGGAATGTTTTTTAACTTGAAGGAACTCATCAGTCACCCATATAATTTTGTTCTCTAGGACTACACTTAACCAAGTGCTGTAAGTAATAACACTGAAATGTCAAAGTGACAGCTTGGATTCCTTGAGATGTTAGTAGGGAGAGGAATAGGAGTGAGTAGAAGAGAGAGATTTCTGAACTGTTTCAAAATGTCCAGGTTTTCAAATCCCAGACCGGCAGGGAGAGGGTTTAGCCACATCAGCAGAAGGACCCAGGATTCAAAAGAAGAAATCCAGGTAGCTCTGTGTATCTCTTGTGATATTTTTAGGGACTTATTGGCATAGGAGTATTCTTTGTAATTTCACTTGCTCTATAGTAGTAACCTATTGATGTTTTTTAAGGGAGAGGGTTAATTTCATATTCAGAATAAGAATGACTTTAATTTTTAAGTTGGGATACATAAACATGTAGAACTTACCCATGGTGCCTGAAGTTTTGCCAAAATAATGAGATCTCATTTACCCAGGAGCTGCTAGATGGTTCAGTGGTTAGAGCAAGAGGCCTGAAGTTAGAAGACTTGAATTCAAGTCTGACCTCAGATTCTTAATTTGGCCTCTATTTATCTTAACTCTCTGGAGAAGGAGATGACAACCACTCCAGTGTCTTTGTCAAGAATACTCTGTGGGTGGTATAGTCCATGGGGTCACAAAGAATTGGATACAGGTTAATGACTGGACAACAACCACAACAAAACCAAATAAACATATAGAGCTTTTACAGTCAAAATGACCTGGGGTTCTTGGCTAGGACCTACAAACAGTGAAAGATGGAATGTTTTCTTGTCATTTGCACGATTCAAATGGCACTGACTAAATGAGAAGTCTCTCTAAAGACTTCTCTAAAGAATTCAAGATTAAAAACATTCACTTGGATCAGGCTCAGAGGTCTAGCCAGTGTTGCTTTCTTGCATGTAAATTTGATCATCCCCAGTGCTTGCTAGCCCACAACAGCACTTCCATCCATTCTTATGCCCTGGCTGTTCAGGATCTCTGAGCATCTTCCATTCTTTACTCTTTCTGACCTGACCTCTTGCACCGCAGTTTAAAGGAAGTGAGGTGATACAGTGGAGGAAGCCTAGAGGCAGGAGGGCTCATCTTCCTGAATTCAGTCTAATGTTAGACACTTACCAACTGTGTCACCCTGGGCATGTCACTTAACCCTGCTTGCCTCAGTTTCCTCATCTGTAAAGTTAACTGGAGAAGGAAATGGTAAACTAGTCCATTGTCTTTGCCAAGAAAACCCCAAATGGGGTCATGAAGTGTCAGACACATCTGAAGAACAATAGCAACAATTTCTACAAAATAAAATTACAGATCTAAATTTAAAAAAAAAAAAGTAATGTTTGGGTGCCGTGAGCTGGCACAGTGATTAGAGTACTGGCTCTGGAGTCAGAAGGATCTGAGTTCAAATTTGGCCTTGTAGACTTATTATCTGTATGACCCTGGGCAAAGTCATTTAACCCTGATGGCTTCAAAAGAAAAATAAAAGGATTTCTTTACAGGTAAAGAGGCAGAAGTTCCATCTTGTACAACATTAGATATCATTTGATTTAACTCTTTCATTTTATCAAGCAATACAACTCAGCGTAGGGGACGATAACTTGCCTGGTGTCATACGATAGGAGAGTTGGGTCTATCTTTGAGCTAGATTTAGCT
The DNA here is from genome assembly GCA_023553655.1 of Myrmecobius fasciatus. NCBI lineage: Eukaryota > Metazoa > Chordata > Mammalia > Dasyuromorphia > Myrmecobiidae > Myrmecobius > Myrmecobius fasciatus. Next base: position 90,252 of record JAJPUD010005606.1, read on the forward strand.
CAGGGTTGTTTTTTTTTTTTTTTTTTTCCCTCTGATACTTGTTTTGTATGCAGATGGAATGAAGGTAGCCACTTTCTGTGACTTTTAAGATCCCATGAAACCCTTTCTGTCATACCTCCCCTGCCCTCATTTTTCATCATCATAGATATCTCTTGTCTAAATCTGGCTTGTTCACATAATTTGAGTCATTTTCTTCAGTCAGATGACAAAGCAGAGATAATTTCTTTAGGATTATGCAAAATTTGAATTGGAAGGGGCCATCTAGTCAATTTGTGCATGAAAGAAATCCCTGTTATAACAACCCATGTCAAGGTTTTCCAGCCTTCCTTGAAGACTTCTAAGGTGGGGGAGCCTCCGCCCTGAGGCAGTCCTTCAGTCTTGAATAGAAACTGCCCTCCAGCCTAAATTTGTCTTTTGTGGTCCCTGGTGCAGGTCACAGTTTAACCCTTTCCCACATGATAGCTCACACATGCACTTACTATGTGGTAGGTACAGGGGATACCTCTGCCAAAATGAGATGATCTTATCCTGACCAAGCGCACATTCTGTGAAGCAGATGTCACATATTCACAGGTTAAAGACAGGAGAGATACAGGATTAATACACTCTGTGGGAGGTGGAGTGGGGTGGTAGGGAGTTTTAACAACTGAGGAATTAAAACCATTCTCTTGGGGGATGTGGTATTTGAACTGAACATCAGGGTAAAAGGGAAGGAGGGAGAGCACTCTAGATGGGAGGGATGACTCATGCAGAAGTGGAAGGTGAGAGATGGAGAGTCATGTCTGGGAACCAGCAAGTAGGCCAGTGTGGTGGCAGCTTAGAGCCAGTGAGGGACCGTGGATGGAGAATGGAGCCCCACCACACGGGAAAGGGCTGTAAATGTCATGCAAAGGGTCTGGTGTGTTATTCTCCAGGGGGATGATACTGGTTCTTCTTGACAAAGGAGTGGTGTGTGTCCTTGTGGAAGGGCCTCATTTGGCAGCTTTGCTGATGATGAAGTGAAGAGGGGAGAGACTGGAGGCAGAGAGGACAGTGAGGAGGCAGGAGAGAGCTGACAAGGTATAGGAAACGTCTGGGAGGATAGACTCCAAAAGCTCTGGCACCTGGGTCAGTCAGACAGTCATCACATGTAATGTCACTGAGGCTGTGGAGAGAGACCATGACATCTGCCCCCAAGGAGCTCATGCTGTGGAGGAAGCTCAGGTCCTAAGGATGCGTAATATATGTGTATAGATCTGTAGGCATAGACATACATGCACAGACCAGAAAGGAGAAGACCGGATGGGGAGGAGGGGGCTAGGAAGAGCCCACAGACACGAGAGGGTGAAAGGGCAGGCAAGAGCCTTTCTTTGAGGAAATGCAAGTAGGTCAGTGGGGCCCAGCAGAGTGTATGGAGGGCAGTAAAGTGTGAAAGGATTGGGAAGGGCAGGAAGGAGCCAGGTCCCTTTGCCTCTACAGCTTATGAGGTAGGATGATGTGTGCGTGTGCGTGCGCACCTACACACAGGTGAGAGACGTGTCCTTGAGGAAGAAGCTGATAAGAGGATGGACTGGCTTGGGAAGAGACTGCAGGCAAGAAGACTCGTAAAGAAGCTGTATCAGTGAGAGGTGACAGGCTTGCGTGATGTTGACTGTGTGAGAGGAACGAAGAGAGCGGGTTGGAGATAGGTTGTGAACACAGAAGTACAAAAGTGGTATATGCCATATTTCAGTTAATTAACAAGCATCTAGTAAGCACCCGCTATGGGCCAGCTTGCTGAGTCTGCAAATACAGAGAATGAGGCAATCCCCATTTGCAAGGATCTTCCATTGGAATGGAACAGCTGAGTCCACAGATTAATAATACAGCTGGATGGGCAGTTTGGAAGCACCAAGCATCCTGATCCAGGAGTCGGGGAGAAGCAGTATCTGGCCTAGAATAAACATCCGACGAATGAAAAAGTAAAGGACATCTGTGAAGAGAGAGAGCATTGGAAGGAGTGCTCAGGTGGCTATGAACATCTAGTACCACCTGTCTGGAAATACCAGAGTTTGAGTCAAATGATCTCTTGTCATTCCCACTCCTTCCAGCTTGAGAATTCAGTTTCTTCACACACCCACAGATGTCAGTGTTATGTACAGTGATTTGTGCAGTGGTGATGTTGGTTTTGCAAAGATATTTGCAAGGTAACTGGGATGCTCTTTGCTTGTTTACTTTCTGTTTCTACCTGCTTATAAGACCAAGGAAAAGTTTGTAATCTCTCTGGCTAATTTTTCCTTTTTTTTTTAACATTGGTGACTTAATGAAAATACAAATCCAAATCACATCTGACTATTAATATTTTGCATCATAATTCTCCACCTCTTAACCAAGAGTAGAATTGTGTGGTTGGTGTTCTTTTCTCTAGTTTAAATTGCAATTTTAAATGATCCTCTGATATTTTATAATTTTTCATTTGGCTCTAAAAATCTATGGTTATTTCCCTCCCCAGCTCCTTCCATCCCAGTTTCTCTGAAAAGACTAAAGATTTTATTTCAAAGTGAGTAGAGTAAGTCTGCTGTGCATTAAAAGGCCTAGAGTATAGATTCCTAGTTGGGGTAACATTTTAGAATGATTTTTAATCCAATCTGTCAGTGATTGTGAGTTATGATAATAGATTTCCAGTTTGGTAAGAACAGGTGAAAAAAACTTGAGGGTCTTAGGGGTTTGTGGGAGATGGAAATTAGGTCTTTAATGACAAGCAACTGTGTCAGAAAGGAGAGGTTGTAGACTTATATGCAGTTTTCCTAGACTTGACAGAAATTGTCATTGCAGTATGTTACCAAATTATAAGATATAAGAACAGTGCTTGGAGGCAGCAGATGTGATAAGATTGATTCTGGCTACTTACTCATTGAGTGACATGTTGGGCATATTTCTTACTGTTGTTCAACCTTAATTTTCTTATCTGTAAATGGAGGTAATAATACTTGGAATGCCTACCATATTAGGGACATTGAGAAGAAATATGGTTTAATGTTCCAGTTAAATCTTTGATCTCATCAGAGTGCCTTTCCAATAGTACATATTGAAATCTGTATGTTCCATCTTTTTCCTTTGTATTTCTTATTCACATTCTCCCATAAATCCTTCACAGAGGATCTTCCCACTGTATTTGAAGAATTCTTCTAGTGCTGTTCAGGTTCCAAGAACACCAGTGCAGCATTCAGGCCATCTATTACCCATCTCTCTTACTGCATGACTAACCTATCTCCTCCAGTCACACATTTCTTTTTATGTCACTTTTTGCTTCTGTTTTAGTAAGTAGTGTGCCACAGTCTACTTGTCCATCATATGCTGCTGCGTAGCCTATTGCAATTTTGAACTTTTAGAAATTGTGGTGGTAATCCATTATTTAGTCATATCATACCACTGAAATAATAATTATTTTAAAAAGATGGATATTTATTGTCAGGTGACAATTTGATATTGAAAAGGCTGCACAACTTGCCAAGTGTAACTTACTTGCCCTATTCCTATTAAATTATAAACACAATTTATTGTCCTCATGTAATACCTGGCCAGGAGATATGTATTGAGGAACAACTTTAAATGGATCACTCCTCCAGCTATATGTCATAGTCTGTTCTTTCACTATTTTTTAATTCCTGTGAATTAGTAAAATGGTTTCCTATTTACCACAGTATCATCTATAAATAGAACTGTTTAGGGGACTTTACCTTCACTAGAGAAATCCCTTTTTGTTGGGATTCTGTTCATGACAGTCATCTTAAGAGGGAAGCAACAATCTAGTTTATGCCTTTTTTCCTTTAACAAGATTATCTTGGTTACATCTATCAAGAACTTTTATATGATTTTAGTGTATGTATGAGATCTACATTGTTGAAGAAAAAAAAATTAAGATTGTATTTTGCTTGAGTTAATGTTTTTTAGTAGAAGACAATACAGTGAGATTTTGTTTTCTTCACGAGTCAGTTGGTTGATATTGAAGATATAATTTACTCCAGAGAATTACTTGCAAACACATGCTTGTTCCTTGTCATATTTTTATCATGGTTAACTTTGATATGTGATTATTTTCATAAAGATTTTATGGAGATAGAAGAAGCCTATGAGTCAGTAGATATTAATATCTTCTGAATTCCTGTTTTTTTAGGTCATAGAACATCTGTGATTTTTTTCCCCCTCCAGGCATTTGAAACTGTTTTTCTTTCAAATACTTTCTTCAATCGTTTCAGTCATGTCTGACTCTTCATGATTCCATTTGGGATTTTCTTGGCTGAGATACTGGAGAGGTTTGCCGTTTTCCTTCTCTAACTCTTTTTTATAGATGAGGAACTGAGGCAAATAGGGTTAAGTGACTTGCACAGGAAGTGTCTGAGACCACAATTGAACATAAGTTCTCCTGCCTCCAGAGCCAGTGCTCTCTCCACTGAGTCACATGGTCACCTTCATTAGAGGGCAATAATACCTCCAACTAAGTAAACAGAGCTTTTGCCAAATGCTAAGGAGCCCTGTCTTCCAAGTAATTGGCCTTTCTGGCTTCCTTTAAGTCCTGATTAAAAATCCCATCTTTTAATGGAAACCTTTCCCAGTTCGTCTTAATTACATTGTTTTCTCTGTTATTTCTTATTTATCCTGAATATGGCTTGCTTTGAATATATTTGTGTGTTGTCTCTTCCTATTAGATTGTAATATGCTCCTTAAGGGGAGGGACTAATTTTTGGGTCTCTTTTTGTATCCCCCCCATGCTTGGCACATAGAAGGTTCTTAATATTTATTAATTGACACAGTCCCCAAACTGTAATTATTTGCATCCTTTTTTGCCACTTGGTCTCCATCACTGGACAAACAAAAATAAGTATAAAATGCTACATTTATGTCAGCAATTATTATTGTTATGCAGCTTTAAACACTGTTCATGATTTTGTGGAGACTAAAAAAAAATTAGGGATAGTATCTTAGAACAGTGATATCAAACATGATGCCTACAGCTTTTTTTTTTTTTTTCTTCAGGAGTCAGGATTAAATGACTTGTCTAGAGTTGCATAGCTAGTAAATGTCTAAGGTCAGGGCTGGTTGCTTTCTCCAGTGTGCCACCTAGCCGCCCCAGCACAGCATTCTCCTCTTCGTTCTCTCTTCCTTTCCTCCCCTCTCGCTTAATAACATTTTATTGTACTTTTTCAAGTTATATGTAAAGATAGTTTTCAACACTCATTTTTGTAAAATTTTTGAGTTCCAAATTTTGTTCCTTTTCCCTCCACACTCCTCCAAGACAGCAGTCAGATGTAGGTTGTACAGGTGTGTACAGTCAGGTTAAACATTTCCATTTTAGTGATATTGTGCAAGAAGAATCAGGAAAAAAAGGGAAAATTATGAAAAGAGAAAACAACAAAAAAATTTAAAGTGGATATAGTATACTTCAATCTTTATTCAGTCTCTGTAGTTTTTTCTTTGGATATGGATGGCATTTTCTATTCTAATGCTCTTGTAATTGTCTTGTAGCTAAGTCTATCATAGTTGATCATTACTGTGTACAGTGTTCTGATTCTGCTCACTTCACTCAGGATCAGTTCATGTAAATCTTTCCAGGTTTTTCTGAAATCCCCAGCACAGCATTTTTTTTTAAATAATAGCTTTTTATTTTTCAAAATAGATGCAAAGATAGTTTTCAACATTCACCCTTGCAAAACCTATTCCATATTTTTTTCCTTCTCTTCCTCCCTTCTTCCCCCCTCCCCTAGATAGCAAGTAATCTACCAGCACAGCATTTTTGAGTATAGCCAGAACTAGATTAAAATATAATAGATAATGTTAATATATGGTGTTGAAAGTTAATATGTAACTGCAGTAATCCTTATATATGGTTTAATGGTGTGGTCTTCTCCCCCTCCCCCCCTTTTCTATTTGAGTTTGACCCCACTGTTCTGGAAGTTAAGTCTCCCAGGAGTAAGCACAACCCTTGGAGCTATTTTCTATTTCTATATAATTTTTCTTAAAAGGGAGGATTGATCAAATTCTTCATATTTTATTTTATATATTTAGAAACCCCCCAAGTGATATTTTTTGTTAAGTCACCATGCATGCTAGTAAGGGGAAATGTTTACTTAGTCTCTGAGTGAGTGCCCTAAGGAGTTCTCTATGACTAGAGGGTATAGAACAGCCTGCACTCCAATCTTCAGTGGAGGAGATTTTGTTTCCCTGGAGTTCCTTATACTAATGATATTACAGATTGGTCCAGAAAAAAAAAAAGAAAAAAGAGAGCCCATGCAGAAAAATTTAGGTATCCAAAGGAGATCTACTGAAGAGAAATGTAGCTTTCAAAGGTTTCAGAAGGAGCTGGGGTAAGGGATGGCACAAGTTCTTGGGTCGACCTCAAGGTGAGCTTCTACCAGTTGTCTGGGCACCTTTCCAGAGCAGCCAGATGGAGGAAGGTGGCAGCAAAAGTGACTTCTCAATTTCTCCTTTTTTTATGCAGGAAAGATCTGACAATGAATAAGTGAAAAAGCATTTAAGTGCATACGGTGTTCTACTGTGTCAGGTGCCAAAGACACATATACAAAAAGTTAGGTCCTCTCAGTAGGCTTACATTCTAATATGGGAGGACAGTATTTAGAGAAGCGGCAGCCAGGGCTGGGTCTTGGTCAGAGAAGTCACAAGGAGGACAAGGTAGCCAGTAGTCCACTTCTGTCGTTCACTGCCCCCACATTCAGTTAGGAGCTATAACATGAGGTTTTGAAATTATGATTTATTATCAACAAATGTTTGATTTGTATACTTATTTTATGTACCTGTAAACTGAGGGTTATGTAAAAATTTCTCAGGCAAAAAAGCGGTTGTGAGTATAGAGAGTTTAAGAACCCCTAATATAGGATTGATTGATGTGCCCTTTCCAGAAGCTTGGATACCATTGATTTAATACTGTGTCATCAGTTGTTCTACTTGTTTTCTGTGGGTTCTAGGATATTTTTTGGTTAAGAAAGCAAAGTTGCCTTCAGTCCCTAGATGTGTACTTTGGGGTCTTTGAACACTATAATTGTTTGAAGATGTAAAGCTTTCCATCTGGCTGGACTCTGCCTTAATATAATAAACTAGCTAAAGGCTAAGCATTCATGGCAAAACAAAAAGCAAAGATGGTTATCACCCACGAAGGCTTGGAATCCCTATGCCCTTATCAACTCATGCCTGTTGTGTTGTAGTCTCCTTGGGACAGGCCACATGTTTAAAGAAACAATGGATGTTCTCATTTTTTGACATCCCTCAAAAATATAACTCTCAATCAGCTTGAAAGAAACAGTAATTCTTCTGTAGGCATATTTGTTATACAGGAAGATGTTACTACTAACTAAAAGTATTTGTGGGTTGGGCCCCTTTTCTTTCATCCAGCATGAGCTATCAGTCATACTCTCTTGATTGTAAAATTATTGAATGGGGCTAGTGGATACTCTGGGGCTGTAGAGGAGAGATTTTCCTTATGTAAAGCTAACTGATTTGAACCATGACCTAGAAATATTAAATTGACTAGCACCAAGAAATAGCCTTATCTTACTACTACACAGACTCCATCCATGCCTATTCTGTTTTGTTGCCCCCATTTTCTTCTCCCCCCTAACATGACATATACAGGGGTCTTCTCTGGAAAAGGTAAAAGAATATGCTTTTGTAAAAAAAAAAATTTTCCAAATGCATGTAAAAATTTTTAACACTCATTTTTAAAAATTTTGAGTTCCAAATTCTTTTCCTGCCTCCCTATCCTCCCCCCTATTGAGAAGACAAAAAAATTTTTTTTTCAAATCAATTTTATTTTCAGTTCTGTGTTTGAAATTTTGCAAAGCCTCTAGAAAGAACATGGCAGATAAAAGATGAGCTAGAATAACTTTTTACATTTACATTCATATTAAAGAAGTATTATTATTTTAATTGTCAATAATCACACTTGGATTCCATAATTATAAAATCAAATCTGATTTCTATTCCCTTGTCTCCTGTCCCTTACACATTCCCCTCTTTCCCCGTTGGTCTTGGTATTTTAGGAATGATAAAGAATATCTAAGTTTAGGAAACAAGACCATTTCAGAAGTAAAAAGCACAGAGCTATTTTAATATAGAAGGTTTTTTTTTTTATAAAAAAAACATTAAATTTTATTTTTCATTTTTAAAATTAAGATTTTCAGACTTCTTTAAGACATTTTTATATTTGGATTTGGTCACTTTAATCCAAGACAATGGTCCTGTCCTTTGCACCATGCTTCCTCCATTTGATAATGTAAAGTCTCTCAAGACATTGTTGGAAGTTATCCCTTTTGCCTTTAACCAGTATTAAAAAAAAAAAAAAAACCCCCCAAATTTCTGGGTACCCCCGGGGGGGGGGGGGGGGGGGGGGGGGGGGGGGCGGGGCCCATGGGCGGTTAAAGAAAAAACACAAAAATCAGAATCCAAGGAAGTCTGCAAGACCTATGAGAGCTTTGATCCTTGAAAAAGACAAAATATAATTGAGGGATAGAACCAAAGTAATCATTGCAGCATTATCAACATCTTCTGACATTTTCCTTATGTCTTCTTTCATTATGTAATGATCTATGCATAGATCAAATTTTGGTCCACATCTTTTGACTGCAGATATGTTAATTATCACCAGGGGTCAGTGTGAGTTTGTTTTTTAATCAGTCAGGGTTTTTATTGGTGCCCGTCCTTTGCAGAACTTTTACTAAGCACTGTCCACATCCCAGAAATCCTCTTGGCTCTGTTACAATTTGAAGTTTAAACATTAGTCTATGGAGGTCACTGAGTTGATGGAATTGCAGTGGGACTTTGGGGTCCAGCATAGTGATGCTTCAAAAGGGACATGAACTCCTGCCAAATATTATTCTTCCTGTACCGTTTTATTTGACTGTCCTGGCACACCAGCTGCTAAGAGAGGCTACTTTTGGGATCTCCTTCTGGTGTTCCTTAGATGGATAATTATTTTCATTTACTAGAATTAAGCTAATTATCTGATTTAGCTAAAGTTCAAGGTACAGAGCAGAAAGGTGAATAACTGGTCTTCCTTATTAACTTTAAATTAGTGGATCTCCTATGGGGAAAATAGAGATAGGAAAAGCAGAGAATCGTGCATTTCACTTAACATTTATATTGCTTGTGATGATTCACTTTTAGAATTTCTTTGCTACTCTCTTGCTGTTATAGAGGCCATTATTTTGAACCTTTTACTGATACACTAATTTACTTATTCTATATGACAGCATTTTTAGAGATTTTCATAGGAATTAAAGACTTTTAATATGTTAAGTCAGTCTTCACACAAATCATTTCTGGGGCCAATGAAATTTAGTAGGAGTAAAGAAAATGGAGTATAATGAAAAGAATACTGTAGTTGGAGTTTGGAAAAATGGGTTTGAATGCTAGCTGCATGACCTTGGAAGCTGTTCATCTCTGAGCCTCAGCTTCTAATCTGTAGAATGGGAATAATATTACATGCACAACTACCCCAGAGGATTATGGGATTATATAGTATGGAAGGAATTTTAGAGGCCATCTATCTAGTCCAGGGAGGCACTTGGTAAACTGTAAGATGTTTTGTCTATAGACAGAAGTGCCTGTTATAGTATTCATGGTCTTTAGCATAGCACTTCAGGACTTCTAGCACAGTGCTTCAAATACCTAGCAGTATAAAATTAAATTGGCTGCTAATTTTTTCCTTCTTGGAATATGCCTACAGTAGAAAGACAAGGAAATAAAAGGTGAAATGGCTCCAATTATTGCTTGTCTGGCAGAGCTATTTCTTAGTTTATTGGGGTTTTCATTCCAGATCTCTGTGATATGGTAGAAAGAATATTAATTTAAGAACCAGGTGATTTAGAGTTAGTCTCATCCCTTCCACTGGCACTTGAGCAAGTCATTTCCTTTCATAGTTTTTCAGAATTGGAAAGTCATCTAGTCTTCTTTGTTTCAGAATCAGACTTTTAAAAGAGTTGGAAGCAACTTCTAAGGCCATCTATTTTGGGTTTCATGTTTTAGATAAGAAATAGAAAATTCTCATCAAACCCAGGATTCTATACATTTACTTTTATTTTATCACCTGTAAAATGAAGGATTCAGATTGACATTAGGCTTCATTACCTTTTTGTGAACAACACTTGTTTCCCCAAAAAGCCTTGCAATCATTTGGGGCAAGGAGTGGTGTCTGACAAAATCCTGGGGAGGGTGGAGGGAAACATTTACAGCAAAGATCCTGAACAAGGGAAAAGGTCTTATTTTTGACTTCACACTTTCCTATTGGGAATTGTCTTAAGGAGAGCTGGATGTGGTGAGGCTGAACCATAAAGACTTTATAGATAATAAAGACCTCTGTGATTGACCCTGAATGAGGTAATCTCTATGCATCATGAATTTAAGAGGAATCACCCCATTTTTTCCATGAAGAAACTATTGCTTAGAGAAGCTAAGGAAGGTATTTGTCCAAAGTGGCATAGTAACTAGTACCCACATTTGAATCCATACATTATGACTCCAAATTTTTGTGTCACATTCTCTCCCTTTCAGCTTTTAGATTCTGTGAATAGTGAGATGCTAGATACCATATTGCATATGGCTTTCTCTCTCAGGTTGCAATTCAAGCTTCCTGTTTATATTTAGATGCTGTAAGAAGAGAAAGAGGAGTTTATTGCCACTGACCCACATTCACATTTAGACTGGTTTTGATGAGTTAAGTGATTGGCTCTCCTTTGATTCTATTTAGAGAGAAGCAGATACTCAGAAGGTACTGAGCATCAGATGGTAGAAGAGATTTGAAATAATCCTGTTTTAGCACTCAGAGGCCCTCTGGTTAGTTGAACAGATTGGTTTCAGTTAGAAATCTGTGGCATCAGTGACCACAGTGAGTCCTAGGAGGATCTGAAGAGCATTCAAGTATGTGTAGTGAAGAAACTGCAAAGAAGAGAGACATTTTACATGGCATTCAGTATCATTTGGGCAGCACAGTGGATAGAGTGGGAGGTCTAGAGTCAGTAGGTTTCCTCTTCTTGAGTTCAAACCTGGCCTTAGACACTTCCTAACTGTGTGACCCTGGGCAACTCACATAAGTCTGTTTGCCTCAGTTTACTCTTCTGTAAAATGAGTTGGAGATGGAAACAGCAGTCTACTATATTCTCTTTGCCAAAAAACCCTGCAAATGACATCATGAAGACTGAAAAAACAACAAGTACAATATGATTTAAAATGTGGGTTGAGAGATAGGAGAGATTTGAATACTATGTTTTTAAGAAGGCCAAAGTTAGGCTTTTAATTCTGTTTCTTTTGAAAATAAACATGAAGCTCTGATGTTTGCTGCAGAGAATGTGCTTGGTCCTGGGAGAAGATAGAAAGTTTAGAACCTCATTTAGCTTATTGTCTAATGGGGGGAGGATGAGACAAAAATAATAATCATGGAAAGAGAAGCTGCATTATAGGATAAAATAAAGCAGAGAAAGCCTCTTAGGAGGCTGGAAGGGGTTTGTTGGAGATTCTTCAAGTCAGGATGTGTTTTATTAGGCTAAGTATTTTTTGGAATGGGCTTTAGAGTGCTGGGACTAACAACTTAAGTTTTAATAGAATGAAGTCTTGTCACACAGTGACAAATTTATGGACCTTCTTACCCATTTAGTTAGTCTAGGCTAACTAGGATCAAAACCAAATAAATGTAGAGATGGTGACTTTATAATGGGTTATTGAGAGGAAATGATAGTTGTGGACATGTGCCTATTCTTTGAGGTTAGAATCATCTCCATGAAAGGTAGCCATGCTTTTCTGTATTATGATCCTATTGGGTGTCATTGCAGAACTTTGAGAAAGCGGTTTCAGTAGAGTATGGAGGGAGAAAATCCTGCTCATAAAGGATTGAAGGGAGAATAGACAGGTTGGAAGTGAAAGCCTTGGCTACAGATAAGTTTTTCAAAAAGTTAATCTTTGATGTGGAGGACATATTGAATTGAATTGAATCCATTTGATGTGGATTGAAGGGAAGTATTTTTTAGGATTTAGAATTCATTTTGTAGAAGTGAGAACATTTGTAGCAGAAGGGAAAGGGGCCAGTGGTGAGTGAGAGATTGAACATGATAGAGGGCATGATTGCAGGAGCAGGATCCCGAAGATTGGGGGGAAAATGAAATGAAAAATATGGGTCAGGGAGGAATTGCCATATGTTTTCATACTGAAGGATGGAAGTTAGTTGGGTGTTGCCACGAGATGCTATGAGGAATAGAGTGGTGGAGCTGATCTTTGGATTAGAGGCAGAAGAAACCTCAGAGTCAGACATAGGCCTGATTTTGTAGTTTGAGTGAACTCAGGCCCAGAGAGGATAAGGGATTTGCCTTAGTTAACCCAGGTAGAGAGGAGTAGTACCATGACTTTATCTCAAGGCCTTGGATTTCAAATCGAGCCCTCGTTTCACAGACTACCCCCATGTCTTTAGTCTTTTCAGTGCAGTTGAATTCTCAGTCATCTGCTGCTAATGTATTGGGGAGTAAGAAGGATCTGGAAAAAGGGTATATGGAGTAAGGTAGGGAGTTGATAAGGGTAGAGAATAGGGTTAATACTAATCATAATTAGAATTTATGTAGTTCTTTAAGGTTTCAAAATACTTCACAAATATTATCTCATTTTATGTTTCTAATTCTAGGAGGTAGATGCTATTATCTCCATTTTCCAAAAGAACATACTGGCGTGTGACTTGTCCAGAGTCTCATAGCTAGTGAAATGTCTAGACTTGGATGTGAGCTCAGGTCTTTCTGACTGCAGGCCCAGTGCTCTATCTACTGCACCCCATGGGTACTGGTTGTCCGGCAATAGCAAGGAATTTTTGTCTCAGTAGTATTTTATTTTTGCAATTACATGTAAAGGTAGTTTTTAACATTCATTTTTGTAAGATTTTTGAGTTCCAGTTTTTTTGTTCCTCCTCCTTTTTCCTTTTTCTTTTAATTTAGTAGTATTTTATTTTTCTAATTACATGGAGAAATAGTTTTTAACATTAATTTTTGTAAGATTTTGAGTTCTAATTTTTCTTACCCCTCTCCAAAACAGCAAGCAATCTGATATGATATTCATATACAATCATTTAAAAAATATTTCCATATTACTCACATTTTGAAAGAAAAACAAGAACAAAAGGGAAAATTCACAAAACAGAAAAAAAAAAAAAGGTGAAAATAATATGCTTTGATCTACATTCAGACCCCATAGTTTTCTCTCTGGATGTGGATGGCATTTTCCATCCCAAGTCTACTGGAATTGTCTTGGGTATTGCTAAGAAGAGCTCATTCTATCGCAGTTGATCATCATACAAAGTTGCTGTTGCCATGTACAATGATCTCCTGGTTCTGCTCATTTCACTTAGCATCAGTTCATGCAAGTCTCTCCAGGCCTTTCTGAAATAGTCCTACTGGTCATTTCTTACAGAACAATAATATTCTATAACATTCATATACTATATTCCTCAACTGATGCACATCCACTCAATTTCCAGTTATTAGCAAGGGATTTGTAGTAGATGAAATCAGCTCAATTTTGTGGTTTTCTCCATTGAGGGTTTGTGACAGAAATAAGCAAGCTGTAAGTTGTACTGGAACTGCTGTGCCCTATTTCAGGGGTCTAGTGTGTCAGGATGAGGAAAATGGTACTGCTGGAGAGTGCCTTTCCCTTAAGGGCTCTTCTGAAGAGCAAATGGAGCTCTTTGGAGCTGTAAAGTGTTGCTATTGTTATTTTTTTTCCTTAAATTCAGAACTTGCCCAGACCAGGCTACCCAACTGGTCCCTTTTAATACCCACCTTGGCTGATGGTGGGATGGCAGTTGTCACATTCTTCCAAGGCTCACATTCCTTTCTGTTTCCCTGGGATGGAGCCCATGGCTTTCCAGCAAAGCTCCCTTCACCTCCAATTACTGATTTCTAGTGTTCTTCTGGTTTGTATATAAATTTATTGAAGCATAGTGCCAGCATCTGTCTACTGGTAACATCAGTATTCTGTGTTTCTAAATCATAACTAGTCTAGTTCTATTCATTTTGTGAGTGTATATTAAAGATGTAACACTAGCACTAGAATAATTCTGTGTCCCATAAATTATTTTCTAGAATAAAATCTGGAAGAGTGGTTGTACCAAGTAGAGGTCAGAGAAAATAATTTCCAAGGTCACTTCTGAATTCTAACATAATATAACCCTGTGAGTTTTTGGTATATCTTTGTTTTCATTTATAGAAACTGAGACCAATTGTAGATAAGAATATCAAAAAGGAGGGTCTAGGGACAATTCAATTCAGTTCATATAATCACATACTCTAATCCATTCTCACTTTAACTTGATACATGGTTTATTGAACCTCTTCCAGAAGATCTTCAAGGAGGGGGGAACCCACCATCTCTTTCTCTATTGATGATGGCACTAATCATGGGGAAGTTTTTCCTGACTTCCAGCACATAATGGCCTTTTTTGCACCTTCTTTTTGCTTCTGATTCTGCCTTTTGGGACCAAACAAAACAAATCTAATCCCCCCTCCACAGAATACTGGTGTTGCCCTCAGCCTCCCCAGTATTTCTTAGCCCCCTTGATTGTTGTGTTTATTTACTTACACATATTTTGTGGAATTTTGCCTGGTGCCCTGGAAGCCAAATAGAAGAAGAGTTCATTAGAGGAGGAAGAGGAAGCAGTTAGGAAATACAATAGAGCACTAGGCCTAAAGTCAGGAAGACTTCATGGTAGTCTTAGACACTCACTGTGTAATATGGGGCAGGTCACTTAACCTATGCCTTTCTCAATTTTTTGAACTGCAAAATAAGATATACCTCATAGATTATTGTGAGGATCAAATAAAATCAGTATTTGTAAAGTGCTTAGCATAATGTCTGGCAAATAGTAGGTGCTAAGTAAGTGCTTTTTTCTTTCCTTTCCTTTCCCACTATAGACAAAGAGGATTTGTACATATAGTTGTTTGCAAATGGTACTATGCTAGAGCTATACCTAAGATATTTTTTTTTTTGCATCTAGAACCAAAAAAAAAAAAAAAAAAGGCAGGAAAGATGTCTTCAGTTGAAGGGCAAGCGGAGACAGAAACAGTGGAACAAGAAAGTGAGCGGTGGAGGAAAGCTTTTACCTCAACTCTGTAGATTATCTGGTAGCTTCCATTCTGTTCTACAACTTTAATTCTAAACTTTTATTTATATATATATTTATTCATTAATTCATTCATTTATTTGTTCATTCATTTATTGTTTGTTTATTTTAAGATTCTAAACTTCAAAGAAAATCCCTTAGTTCTAATATTTTAAAGACTGTTCTAAAGACCCCGTCTAGTCTAGTGAAATACTTCCTGACTTGAGGAACCTCAAGTAAACCTCTCTCAACCTCCTAAAGAGTTCTGAACAAGTATACATTAGGCACTTACTGAATGCAAAGTGCAAAAACAAAATGAAAATGCCTATATGCAAGGAATTTATGTTGTACTTGGAGCAGGGATGTGCATGGAGTCTGTAAAAATAATGATATAAATAATCATTTGAAGGAGAGAAAGCTAAAAATAGTCATCAGGAATTGCTTCCTTTAGGAAGGTGGGATTCTTTGAGCCTTAAGGGAAGTTCTGGATTCTGAGAGGTAGAGGTGAGCTAGGAGGGTGTTTCAAGTAGCAGTTTGTCCAAAGACATGTAGATGAGAGAGGAAGTTTTGTAGGTGAAGGGAGAGCAAGTAGACCAGCTTGGCTGGAGTGAAGAGTAGGCAAAGAAGAGTAATAAGAAATAAGCCTGGAGGGAGATAAAGCCAAATTCAGAAAAGAGACAGAAAACAGAAATCAGGGCACAAGTGTGCCAAACTTAGCATGTGTAAGTGAAACTAATGTGAAATAAGACTGTGGCCAGATTGTGAATAGGCTGAGAAGGCTCTTGGGCAGAGGAGTGATTTAGCCAGACTTGTGCTTTAGAAAGATTATTTTGGCATCTGAGTGGAGGACAAAGTGGAGGGGGGAATATTGGAAGCTGCAAGTCTAGTTAGCCCAGTGGTCCTTCTTATAGTAGTCAGAGCATTTGCATGGCACCTGCCATGTGTACAGGGCTTTATCTAAGCCCTGTACAATGTTTATCTTACTTGATCCTCATAACAGTCCATGAGTCGGGCTATTGTCATCCTCATTTTACTGAGGGCCTAAGGGAGAGCGTTAGTTGTGTGAAAGTGGAGTGGAGAAAGGGCAGACATAATGCTATGAAGGCAGATGCTGTTCACCTTGGCATCTGATTGACTATGAGGCATGAAGCAAAGATGGCACAGGGTTTGGGGAACAGATAATGGGCTCTGTTTTGACATATTAAGTGTGACGACCCTGGGGCAGCTGGTTAGAAATATCTTGTGGGCAATTGGAAATATGGGTCTGGAGCTCTACTAGATGTTGGAGTCATTTGCGTAGAGATGATAGTAGAATTCTTGGGATGATGAGATCAATAAATATCATGAAAGAGCCAGACACACCCATTTTTAGGGAGGCAGAGTGAATGATGATCTGCAAAGGAGCCTGAGAAAGACCAGTCAGACAGGTATGAGGGGAGCCCTCAGAGAGCAGTGCCGCAGAAATCCAGGAAGGAGAGAGTGAGTTTGTAAGGGTCAGGCCTGCCAATATATGGCAGAGTCAAGGCACGGACAAAGAAAAGACCGTGGCAGTCACTGCTGGCCTTGGTGAGACCAACTCCAGGTGAGGGATGAAGGCAGAAGCCTGTGCTGCCCAGAGCTGAACAGTGGTCAAGCTCCTTGGGCTTCAGCAGCTTGCGGGCTTGGACATCAGAACCTTTACCCTGCTTTAGTCTTGTGGCCCCTGCTTTTTTTGGATGATCTTTTCAAGGCTTACAGACATTGTTTATTCCAGTTTTTTCAGGACTTGGAATGAAAGCACTTGTTAACTTAAATTCATGAAAGAAAATTAGATGCTCTCTTACTTATCTCCTTATCGGTCAGTCAACAGGTAGTTTGTTAAGTCTGTTATTTGTCTGATGCTAGGATAGGCACAGGAATACAGAGAAAATAATGATTATCTTTGTTGATCATAAGAAAGCCTTAGTAAGATAACATAAGATCATACCATCTCTACTAGTTTTGCCCACACTTAAAACTGTCTCTATTAGTAAGAAAGCAATTGATACAAAGGATTAATTAATAAAAAATAAAAGATATTCCTAAAGGGTTTTCTTGATGGCACTTTATTACTGCTTCCCACTTTATGATTTTTAATTGTCTTTTTCTTAATTTGTGGTAGTTGAGGATATTGTTGATTGTAATCCTTCAGTCTGATAAAGGAGTTTTCTAGATTTTATTGGAATTCAGTTGGAGATAACTTTTCCTCCCTCAGTATTTGAAAATGTATAGATCTGGTCCTGAGAGGGCAAATTACCTTGTTAATTTGAAATGAAAGTCCTCTGGGGCAGAGCCCAGTAAATTAGGGCTCTGCTTTTATTCTGAGTCTACCAGTAAATCCAAGGGATTGATGATTGTACTAATCGTTATACCTCATATCTGGATTTAGCATTTTAAAGATTACATAACACTTTTACATAATTAGTGTGTTTGATTCTTGTAACAAATACTTTTGGAAGTAGTCTTGGCAAGGATTGCTGTCTGTATTTTCCAGATGAGGAAATCGAGACTCACAAGAAATCACAGTTTGTAAGTTCATACAGTTGTATCAAGAGAAAATCAAGTCAGCAGATTTTACTGTTATATGCTGGGCCATTTCCCAATTGATAAATGATCAAAGGATATGTACTTGAAGTTTTTGAATAGAGGAATCAGAACTATCTGTAAGCATATGAAAAAAGTGCTTTAAATTGCTTTTGATTAAAGAAATGTAAATTAAAACAATGCTGAGGTACCACCTCATACTTCTCAGGTTGGCCAATATGACAAAAAAAAAAAAAAGGAAAGTGATAAATGTTGGAGTGGATGTGGGAAAATTGGAACACTAATACATTTTTTGGTAGAGTTGTGAGCTGATACAAGCATTCTGGAGAATAGCTTATATTCTTATAAATTTGACTCAGTTGTCTATATATTTGAGAAATGAGGCCTTTAACAAAGACACTTGCTGTAAAGATTATTTCCCAGCTTTCTCTTTTCCTTCTAATCTTAGTTGCATTAGTTTTGTTTGCACAAAAGTTTTTTAATTTAATATAATCAAAAACAAGATCTGTACAACCACCTCAAAATGATATATATTCCACCATTAAAGAATCTTCCTATTGCAGAAAATCTGGCCCACCATGTAGATATTAAATATCATGACTGAGATATTGAATTGATATGTTCTGAATCCAGATTGAGAGCTTTAACATTCTTTTAATCATACCACAGCTGCTGATTGTCACCAAAGATTCCATCTGTAGATAACATTAATTTATTGAATTATTCTTCATGCATTTTATATCTCTGACATTTCAAAAGATACATCATGTTTTTGTATTTATTTCTTGAGGATACTCATTTTGGACATTAGTCATTGTATAGGACTTTAGTGCCCCCCCAAAAAAATCTTTGGCCAAAGAGTTTGTTGGGTATGATGGCAGTGTTCAAGGTGACAACTTCTTAATAAAAAAAAAAGTACATTTTCAAATACTATATAATTTCTTGAGGAAATCCAAGTTCATCTGGCTACTTCTTCCTAGTTATGCATCTGAACAATTAATAGTTAACAGCCAAGATCATTTCCTTCTGCACCTGGTACTCTTCTGAATCTCTTAGGTTTTTGCTTTTAGAATTGGCATAGTTTAAAATCCAATTATTGAACTACTAGAAAGCAGAGATCGGACAGTATCATTGTTCACTTTTTATTATACTTAAATTGTTTGTTGTTTTTAACCGAACTGCCCAAATTAGCTTGTTTCCTTATCTCTTTGTTATAAAAGTAAAGTTCAGATTATAAAATTATTAATGTATTATTATTTATGAACCATTTTTCCCATAATAACCCAATGAGGAAGGTAGTCAAGGCATATTATTCCATGTTTCTGATGAAGAATTATTCCATGTTTCTGATGAAGAATTTCTAAGTTCACTGAGTTAAAAATGATTTTCTATCCATTTGTTGACCTATCCTCAGTTAATTTGTACAGATTATATATGTATTAATATTTATATATATTTTGTATGTATGTATATAAATGTTGCTTTCTCTAGGTACATTGTAAGGTCCTCGAATGTAGACTGATTCACTTTTGTTTTTATAGCTCCAGCATTTAAAAATGACAGGCACTTGTTGCATAAGGAGATCTTAATAAATGCTTAGTGATTGATTGATTGAAGATTTGAGATGCTAAAGTTATATCCTTCTAGTAGTAATTCTTCTGAGTTCCATTTTATATATCTGAAATATTTTGGGATTTATCTAGACAATATTTTTTAAGCATTTAGAGTTGTGGTCATTTCTATTTTATTTGGGATACTAAACTGAAGCTGAATGCTTATTTTTCCACACTGCTCTTTTCTTATTCTTATATCTGAGTGGTGTCTTCATAAATGAATCCATTCATACAGTTATCAACCTGTTTTTTGAAGGTGTTGACCTCACCTCATGGAAGTGTTGGCATATTAAGATAATCTTTCTCCACACAATTTGTGGAATTTTTCTCCTTGAAACAACAACAACAACAACAACAAAACTTGTTTCTTGTTTTCCTTTCACCAAACCTTACCTAGGTGGGATCTTTAGTAAGAGAGCTCTTCCTCTGACTGTTCATGAGACAGGAGACCTTGAGTTTTCCTACTGTCTGGGACGTCATTACTGATTAGTCTTTTACAGACAACATCTTGATTCAATTTTGTGACTTTCTTCATTTTAGGTCTTTGTTTAGAGAAGTTGCCAATTTCCTCATCTGCTAGTAATCTTCATGTAGATCGGGAGCAAGACATCATTACCTGCTATGAGAAGGCAGGGGACATTGCCCTCCTTTACCTCCAGGAGATAGAAAGGGTGAGTGAGAATGATTTGTCTATGAACTGTTTGTATTCAGGTTAAAGAGGAGGAGAACCCGAACAAAGAGTTATTAATGTATTATTGTATGTTTCTGACTGTATTTTACCATTCTATTCTTTATTCTTTTACCTGTAAAACGATGACATGGGTACCTATTGAAATAGTGCTGGACATAAAATCAGAAAAAGGCCTTGATTTTAGCTGTGATTCAGCCTATTAGTAGCTGTGTGACATTTGGAAATCACTTAATCTCTTAGATCTTTATTTCTCTCATCTGCAAAATTGTAGTGTTGTCTGAGTGCATGAGTTCTTAATGGAATCTGTGAACTTGTCTTTTTAAAATTGTTTTTCAGTAT
Organism: Myrmecobius fasciatus; assembly: GCA_023553655.1. Lineage (NCBI taxonomy): Eukaryota > Metazoa > Chordata > Mammalia > Dasyuromorphia > Myrmecobiidae > Myrmecobius > Myrmecobius fasciatus. The sequence continues at coordinate 110,554 of JAJPUD010005606.1, forward strand.
AATGAGTTTTTTTTTAAAACATGATTCTGAGAAGGAGCAGGTACAGGATACATCAGATAAATCACAAAACTTAAGTTTTATGAAAGTCAGAAGTTCCCCTGGAAGATAAACAAGAAAAGGATTGTTGTTGATTTATAATTTTTTTTTTCCTGAGGCAATTGGGGTTAAGTGACTTGCCCAGGGTCACACAGCTAGGACATGTTAAGTGTCTGAGGCCAGATTTTGAATTCAGGTCCTTTTGACTTCAGGGCTGGTGCTCTATCCACTATCCCAAGTAGCTGCTCCCAATTTACAGTTTTTAAAGTGTGCCTTTTATTGTCATTCTCAATACATCAGGATCTTCATTTGCATAAGGGGAATACCCTAATTATTTCAACTTAATACAGCAAGCATATAACCGGTACCTGCTATGGATTAGAAATTGTGATGTAGGTACTGTGGAAAGGAAGGCAAAAATAAAGCATGACTTCATTGGACTGTGTTGGCATTAATGCAAGTTGTCTTTAAGAGTCCTGATAGCAAAGTTTGTATTAGCCTGGTTATTTAGATATGTGTAAATTTTTTTCAGGAGGAAAGAAAGAAGTTGATATCTTAAGGGGAAGAAAAAAATTTCTTTAAATAAATGCTGCATTTTTTTCTATTATTAAATATAATAAATCAAATTAGGTAGTACAAAATTTGTTATATTTACAACTTTGATTAATTTATGCTCAGAAGTGACATTATGTCAAAAATAAATAAAGTTGTCACTTCTGAAAGAAATTTCTGCTTGTATATTCTATTAATAAAGATGATTTAATATTAACATATCTTCTTATGGATCTTGCTTTTAGCAGATGACATCATCCTGACTTTGTCTTGTATGAATATCACTTAACAAGTCACTTAGGACTTTCTTCAGCATGATTTGAACTAGATATAGAAGTTTTAATTTCTACTCATAGTTCATTTTTTTGAACTCTATTTTAGGTGTGGGGGGGAGTTAATATTCAATTATAAGACTTGTGTACCCTTTCTCTTTAATATTTTTGGTGTCTGTTGTCTGAAGAAGAAACAGCAGGTACAAATTATTGCAATATCCATGAAAAAGAGTTCCCACTCGCTGTCTGCAGATCTTCCCTCTATTTGATACTTATTATGTGTCCATTTGACATTTATCTTAGAACAGAAGTTCTTAATCCTTTTTTGTTTAATCATTCCCTTTGACAATGTGTAACAGCCAATCCTTTTTCAAAATCATGTTTTTTATTGCGAAAAATAAAATATATAGGATTATAAAGGAAACTGATTATATTTAATTATCAAAACATTAAAATAAACATGTTCACTAATAGCATGTGTAGTATCCCCTTCCCTCCTCTTAAGAACGTTCCTCCCTTTGGTCCAACAACCAAGTGTCTTTAGATGAAAAAAATGAAACCCTGAGAGATTGTCACTTAACTGGTAAGGATCAGGTAGCATGACTAAAAGCACAGAAGACAGGGTATTGCCAAGTGAACCAACTATATTAAAATACAGTTATCAAAATGCTAAAAGACAAACTCGAAGTTCACAGATCTGGAAAAAAAACTTGTGTCTTATAGTGAAATATGCTGAGAATTTAGAAGTTGCTTTACATGTAAGGTGACCTTGTAATCTGAGTTCAGAATCAAGACACTATATAGAAACGTCTCATGAAAGGACTGAGTGACCTTTGAAGGCCCATTTATCATCTATATGTTCTACAAAATTAGAGTATGAACAGAAGAACTTATGACATCTAAATAAAGACCAAAGCGTACAATTTTTCTCTTTCTTCCTTCCTTCTTCCTTTCTTCCCTTCCTCCCTCATTCCCTTTTTCCCTTTTTTCTTTCTTTCCTTCCTCCCTCATTTCTTTTTTCCCTCTCTTCTTTACTCCCTGTCTCCCTCTCTTCCTTCCCTTCTCACCTCTCTTTCTTGCTATTATTATGACAATTTTCTTCCTGCTAAACTTTTCCCTATTCATTATAAAATTTTTTTAAAAAACAAAAAACAAATTAAGCAAAATATATTGGTCTTGTCTGTATTTTGAATCCATCACCTCTCTCTCAAGAGGTAAGTAACATTTTTCACCTTTGGTACTTTTCAGTCCTTTTTGATCAGAGTTCTTTAGTCTTATACAGTGTATAAATAATAATAAATAAATAAATGAATAAATTGTTTTCTAATTTTGTTCACTTTACTCTGCATTAATTCATAAAAATGATCCCAGGTTTCACTGAATCCATCTCTTTCATCATTTCTCCCAGTATAGTAAATACCCCTTTATATTTGTATATCATACTTTGTTCAGCTATTTCCTAATTATTGGGACTTTATAATTTAATTTTTTTTTCTCCATGAGGAGGCTGAGAAAGTTAAGTGATTTATTTATAGTCACACCACTCATAAGTCATGATATTAGCAAAGCTGGGACTTAAAACCAGAAATTCTGGTTCAAAGTTCAGGACACCTTTTCTATCACTTAGCTGCCTATTTTTAAGACTTCAGGATATCTATTACATTTTGGATTTGATCAATAATGGGGATTTTAGAAAGCTCCATTACCTGTCTCTAAAAAATGAGTTCTTTCTCAATAGAGGTATTCAAATGGAGACTGGCTAACCATCTATTACAGGGCAGTTAGGGGGTACAATGGACAGAGTGCTGGCCCTCTTCTCTGAATTAAATCTAGTCTTAAACACTTAATATATATGACTCCAGGGAAGTCTCTTAGTCCTATTTGCTTCAGTTTCTTCATCTGTAAAATGAGCTGGGAAGAAAATGGCAAACTGCTTCAGCATCTTTGCCAAGAAAATGCCAGAGTTGGACACAACTGAACCTACTTTTTGAAGATGGGATATTTATTTCAGATAAAAGCTTAAATAGATGCCTGTCAGGGTACTTTTCAACTCTGAGATTCCCTACTTAAAAAAAAAAAAAGAAAAGAAAAGAAAAAGTAAATCTTTGACGGAATTGGATTAAATGCTATCATTGCCTTAAATATATATTTAATGACTTAGGATAAGAGAAATTCCTTTAGATGTGTGTCTCAGTTTGTTAGCTAGGTGGTCCATTAAATAGAGGGCTGTGCCTGAAGTCAGGAAGAACTTAGTTCCTATCTGGTCTTTAACACTTACTGACTCTGACCTCTACCTCTCACATTTTTCAATTGTAAAATGAGAATAATAATAGCATCCACTTTTCAGGATTGCTATGAAGACCAAATGAGATAATATTTGCACAATATCAGTTTGCCTACTGCCAGGAGCAGTGATAAATGCTTTTTAAAACCCACCTGTATTGATAGTTTTAATTAAAAAAAATTATTCTGAACTTAAATACAAAGGAAACATTTCCATACTCAAAACAAAATGCAGAAGAGGATTCTATATGAAACTTTGAATCTGTTTCATAATTCTTAATTTAAAGGAAGTATATAATAAACTTTACAAATTACTTCTTAAACTATCCTGGTTATCTGTACTCCTGCATTTCCTTCTCTTCTTTGAAGTAAAAGATATTTCAATGGCCCTTTTTTGCTGGTATTGTTACTCCTAATATTCTCTCTCTCTCTCTCTCTCTCTCTCTCTCTCTCTCTTTCATGGTTGCTCTAGAAACATGATTGGTTCTTGCTTTGATCAAATTATTATTATTATTATTTTAACAATATAGCATGATTTTTATTAAAAACACATCTTTTTCAAAGACAGGAAATATTCTGTTTTCTTGTAATTCATTTCAGTCACTTAAGTCGTTGTTTTTTTGGGATTGGATTTGACTTCTAGAAGTTAGGTAATGAAAAGTGCACTTGTGTAGATATGTAAAAATACATTTTTTTTGGTCATTTTTCCTATATTGAAATGTAAAATAGTTATCCAACTTTAAAATGGAAACAACAACTCACATAGAGTCTATTCAGTATCCCAGGAGGTTTCCTCTTTATCTCTTAATATTGGGTAGCCACTGATGAAGGTTGGGGCTTGTCCAAAAGTCACCTCTGGTTCTTTTAAAAAAAAATTGCTTTTAATTTTTCAAAATACATGCAAAGATAGTTTTAAACGTTCATCCTTGCAAAACCTTGTGTTCCAAATTCTTCTCCCTTCCTTCCCCCTATCCCTCTCCCCTAAATAGCAAGTAATCCAATATAGGTTAAACATGTGCAGTCTTTCTATACATAATTCCACATTTATCATGCTGCACAAGAAAAATTTGATCAGAATTCTTAGATCCTTTAAAGATTTTGTTTTTATCATGTGATTGTCCTTGTATAAATTTTTTTTCTTGGTTATGCTCATTTCACTTCATACTGCCAGTTCATACTGCCTAGGACTCTCTGAAATCATCTTTTTTATCATTCTTTACAGTGCAGTAATATTTCATTAGAACATTTATTTACCATGATTTATTTGTTGGGATTCTTCATTTTATTTATAGTTTGTTTCAAATTTTATAAAAACTGCTTTCCAATTAAGAGGCAGGGGCAGCTAGATGGTGTAATGGACAGAGCACCAGCCCTGAAGTCAGGCAGACCTGAGTTCACATGTGATCTCAGACACGTCCTAGCTGTGTGACCCAATTGCCTCAGCCAAAAAAAAAAAAAAATAAAAATTAAAAAGTGTCCAATTAAGAGGCAATCCAAGGAACCACCCTTAGCTTCCCCCTTCTCTTTCTCCCTCTTCTCTCCAATTATTTCTCTTATCTGTGAACATGGACATATTTGCTGCTTCTTTCTGGGTCTACTTATTTACTTTTAAAGGAAGGCATTGAGTTATAGGATTTGTAAGGTTCCTCTCACATGCTATGCTACTGTGAGAAGCCCTTACTTCTGACTGTTTCTGTAAGGGGTGGGGTCAGTTTGCCTGTGATAGCTCCTTCCTACTTGAGAATTATCTGTCTTGGGGTTAAGGCCTACTTCTGATCTTCAGTTGGTACTTCTAGCTCTTTCACCCTGTCTTTCTTTCCCAGGGGGCTGTTCCACTTCAGGTGTTCTTCCTCAAGATCATTTCCTCCTCTACTTCTGTTATTCACCTTAAGCCCCACTTTTATGTCAACTTTGTTGGGCTTCACATTATGGGAGTGAGTTTTATTTGTGCACCTGGCTTAGGAAAGCCTTCTAAACTGCTTCATACTCCTGATGGGCTCCTTTAATCTGGGTCTGTGCATTTACTTTTTTATCTTGAACTAGCTTTTAAACACTTTCATCTTGAACTAGATTTCAAAACTTTTTGCATAGAGAGAAAGTGGACTTATGAAATATGCATTTACTTATTTTCTTTCTCTCCAGGTACTTATTACTAATATTCAAAATAGAAGTCCTAAACCTGGCCCTGCACTTCATGATCAAGAACTAGGTTTTTTCCTTGAAACAGGACTACAGAGAGCCCATGTCCTTTACTTCAAAAATGGGTAAGATTTTTGTCTCTTTCTAGCTCTCTGAATAAAAATAGGAAACCCTGCTCTGCTGCATTTAGAATAATTTCTGTATTAAGCAGACTGTTTAAAATATGAACTAGAATGGGAATATTTGGGGCAGCTCTGTAAAATTAGAGAAAAAGAATCTAGTTCAATATTTTTGTTGGCCCTCCCTTTGCCCATACTGTGACACTGGAGGATGGGAACAAGGAGCTCTTTCAGGGATTCAGGGGTATCATTAGAGTAGGAGGGACTGGGTGATTAGTCTTTTCTCATGGGTGGTAGCACAGCAAAAGTCCTTGAACATTTGAAGAAAGAAGGGAATTTTATTCTTTTCCCTTGGCATATGAAACTCCTTTCCTTTCCCTGTACTGCCATGTAGTATACAGACTCTACCTCTCCTCAGGTAGTTTTGATAAAATTTAAGTGTAAACTATAAATGAAACGAGGAGCCCCATATAATAATGTACATGTTTGGTATTGTCTTAAAGTTATTATTTTAAAACTTAAGTATTGATTGTAATGTTGTTAATCATGTAAAGCAGAGGTGTCAAACTGCTGCTCTTGCCTATTAGAGGTTTGCAAAACTCCTGAATGCTTTGGAACCAGATTAAAATGTAATTGGGAAATGTTTAACAAAATAAACAAAAATACATAGAGTGTAACTCACAGTTTCGCTAAGTTAGCACATAACTCCAGTTATCTATTTTTGTTTGAGTTTGACACCACTGTTCTCAAACATTTGCTTTAGGTGGTTCATGCTGTGCTAAAAATTACATGATAAATGCTATAATCTTTTTCCAAATCTTTTCCATTGTTGCCTATTTTAATAATGTGCTGCAGGATAGATGTACATGAAGATCAACAGTATGTATCTGGACATTCTTGGTTGAGTCACCTCTAGTCCTTCCTAGGCTTTGCATGGGATAACCTTTGTAGCTCTTTTAGCCTTCCTTTAGAATGTAATAAAGTGTGCTTTGTAAGGCAGAAAGGACATAAATTCCAGTCCTCACAAAATGAACAAAGGTGTTCATCCTTCTCTTCATTTTTAAGAGCTTCAAAACTTGGGGCATAATTTGCAGAAGCAAGGATTTTATTTGTATGGTTGGCCCAAAGTCAGCATGTATTCTTTTTCTGGAGTGGGAGAGCAGGTGGCTGCTATTTTCCAAATAAAGATAAATCATTGGCTAGGCATGTTGGCACATGGCTGTGATCCTCACTACCAGGGATACTGAGAATGAAGGTTCTCTTGTGCTCAGGAATTCTGAGCTATACTGGGCCATGCTGATTGAGTGTCCCCATTTAGTTTGGCATTAATTTGGTGACTCTCTGGGATCAGGGGACCATCAGATTGTCTAAGGATGGGGTGAGCTGGCCCTAGTTGGAAAAGAATTAGGTCAAAGCTCCCATGCTGATCAGTAGTGAGCTTGGGCCTGTGAGACTCCTTTGTACTTCCAGCCTGGGCAAGATAGGGAGACCTAATCTTTTTTTTTTTTTTTTTTTTTTTTTTAACTAGTATGGGAAAAACTAGTCCATTATTATGGGTTGAATTTGAGAGAACCCAGTAAGCAAACTTGATATAAACGCTCCAAGGTTTGAAACTTGGCTTTGGCATGAAAATGCTTCCTGAGTCTGATCTCATCTGCAATGGATTGAGATAGAGAAATGCATGACTTTTGACTCCAGTATTATATTCTAGCTTATTAGCTATTTTAATTAGTGGTAGGGGAAAATGGAACATGTTTCTCTTATTCCATTTTTCTACTTTCTCAATCTAGAAGACTTTTTGTCATAAACTGTCCCTCCTCCCCAACATTCCCTTCTTGTTCTTTTCTTCAATTCTGACAAACCATAAGCAATGTTAAGGAAATGAAAAAAATTCTAAAGAAAGGGCTTCATTCTTGTGGGTCTTAGATATAGTATCATCTCCTGAAATTCAGAGCTAGAGGTTGGGAAGTATGAGATGGGATCAAGAGGAAGTAAAGATGTTCCAAACTCCATTCTATTTATTTCCTTGACATGTTGCCTCTATGTGTCATCTACATATTTTAAAACAATAGTTTTGTTCTTAATGGACCAAAAAAATTGTAGATTTTAATTTAGTGGCTTAATTCCATGATGTTTCTTCTTCATTCATATTGTACTACCCATTAACTTGGTATTAAGGAAATTTAATATTTTTAAAAGGCTTAATTTTTCCCCCTAATATTGCTTAGTGACCCTTATTGTTGGATTTTGAATTCCAACTGCTTGATAATGGTGATGTATATGTGCTTCAGCAGAAGTGACAAGAGAGTTTTGACCATTGAGTCTGAGTTAAATATCACAAAACATGAGGAGAGACAGCAGTCCTAAAACTTAGCCTTTTTGCTCTGCCTTTGCATAAATAGTTTTAATAGTGGCTTAAAAGCCATGCATAGCAGAAATTTGTCATAGTCTTAGGGTAAGTCGTCTCCATGCTGGCACAAATGAATGGTGTTGAGGCCAGAAAGATCCATCCTGGAGGGGTTTTCAGTTTGGTTATCAAACAGGTTACCAACGAGTCAGTATTCAAAATGCTGAAAGCATTGCTATGATAGCAATTGGACTAGATGATTTTAATATAAAGAGTTGATATTGTTGATGAAGATGAAGAGGTTTCACTAAAGAGTTCCTATGCTCATTATCCTGCTTTTTCTCTTTGCCTCACTCCCACATCATCTTTATGTCCTCTGAATTGGCTGATATTTTATTTTTGGAGGTACAAAAAACTTCCAGTTCTTCTGTGTTCCTGGAATGAAGGGAAACAGATGGGGGTTTTGATTGATTTTTTTTTTTTTAGTTGTGAAAAATGTAGCAATATGAGTTTAACAAATAAAAGATGGAGAGCTATAGAGTACCCTTATTCTCAAGAAATATTTCTTCCAGTTTCATGGGTGTCATTGCCAGTATCTGGACTTATAGTAATTGAATTTTTTTCTTACTGTGTCTCATCTTCTCTCAAAGTGATTACCAAATAGATGAACCTGGGGTTTATCTATTTATCGAGTAAACCCCATAATACTACTTTACCTTTGTTAGTGCAGAGAAATGTTAATCATCCCATAGTACCATATTTGGAAAATACCATAAGAATTTATCTTGTCTATCTCTCCCCCTTCAAAATTCACAGTTCAGTTTTTCAAACATTTATTATATATCTGACATGTGCAGAACACTGGGAATATAGAGGAAAATTGCAGGGTGAAATCGAAGACTTTATAAGAGTCTTGGACATGATTTAATTCAGTTCATGTTTATCATTCAGTTCATCCTGCTTTTTGGTAATTTGGTAAGAAACATTACCCAAACTCTCCCATGATTTCAGAAGTTAGAGATGAGGAAAGAAGATGTGGATGGTCTATGCAAATGTAATAAGATGGGAGAGGGCAACAAAACCAGATCAGAGAATGGCTAATTGAAAGCATGAAGAAGCATAGAATGAAATGTTGTTGGAATGGTAATTTGAAGTCAGATCTTGGTGAGCCTTGAAATTCAGGATGAGTTTTTATTGTATCATGTAGACACTGGCTGAAAAGGGAGGGGCAAGAAGTTTCTCAAAGTGGCTAAGACCTAAACCATAGAAAAGAACTATCTTTTTTTCCCCCCTTCAAATCCCTCACTTTTATAAGGAGATTCTGTGGCCTCAGTTTTTATTAACATCATCATAAAGCTCTATCCATCCTATCTTTCTATATCTTAGCTAAGTCATTTGTGCAACATGGAAGGTCAGTTTCTTCTTTTTCTGTCTTCATTAGAAGGAAAGAAGAGCTGGTTGCAATAAATATTTGTGGAATTAAATCTAAGTGTTATCCTTTCTATCCAAGGTTCCTTCTTGAACAACTAGTTTTGGAATATAAACCCATCTGTTCATCTTATAGCTGCAGGTGGTAGGAAACTTACCGGTTGGAGGAAGCTATGAATACTTGACATTCAGGTCCTTTCACAATTGGGCTCTAAGCTATCTTTCCAATTTTATTTCACTCTACTCTTAATGCATTATGTATTCTAGAAAGATTGCACTAATCATAGTGTGTCAAACATCTTGACTTTGGCTCTAACCAGGTTTGTTTCCTTAAGCAACTCATTTGACTTCCCAAAGCCTCATTTCCCTCTTCTCTCTAATGAGCTTCAGATTCGTTCATCTGAGGCCTGACATTTAGTGGTTCAGTGATGGCTTTTCTTCTTCAGGCTTTTGTTTATGATATTTCTTACCTCAGTAATAATCACATATGTTTGTGAATATCCCACCGTTCCACTCATCAAGGCTCCCTCAGCTCAGATGACACTCTTTACCTTTCCCCGATTCCTTCTTTGGTTTCTTTCCCTAGGTTGGCGTATCTCTCTCTTATATGTTTTTTTTTTTTCCTTTTTCCTGAGGCAGTTGGGGTTAAGTGACTTGCCCAGGGTCACACAGCTAGGGAATGTTAAGCGTCTGAGACAAGATTTGAACTGAGGTCCTCCTGACTTCAGGGCTGGTGCTCTATCCACTGTGCCAACTAGCTGCCCCTCCTATGTGGTTTTGTAGCATTTAGTGCTCTTATGTGTTTAGATTATTCTAAAGTGTTTGTATATAGATAATTTATATAGATTAATATGGAAATGCTTTATATGATTGTACATGTGTAAGTTTTATCTGATCATTTACTGTCTCAGGGAGGAGGGAAGGGAGGTGTGGAGGGAGAGTATTTGGAACTTGATACTTTGAAAAAAAATGTTAAACAATTGTTTTAATATGTAATTGGGGAAAAATAAAATACGTTAAATAAAAACAGTAATTTATTGAGTGCTTATTATGTGCCAGGTACTATCCTAAGTACTGGAATACAAAGAATTAAACAGTCCCTCCCCTCAAGAATTTCACAATCTAGCAGGGGAATAACAATACATAAAAAGAAGCTTAATGGGGGTAGGAACAGGGTACTTGGCTCCGAAGCATAATGAAGTACTGCTAATGGAGTGGAAGGTGGTCTAAGGAGATGATGAGCTTCTGAAGATGATCCAGCCTGGGAAAGGGTCAGAGTGGAGAAATGCTGAGGTTCATTCCTTGGGCATACCCCCCTGAAATGGTGGGGGACCTGGGAGGACTCTTCAGTGCCCATCCTTTCCAGTGGAGGGGGTGGGTAGGGGCCTGGAGGGTTGAGGAGGGGGGATTGCCAGAGTTGATTTTATTTGGGTGGGGGGGAGAGAGGGGAGAAGTTGGACTAGTTGACCTCTCAGGTTCCTTCCAGTTCTCCAACCTGTGATGCTCTGATTTTACAATCCCCACTACATTTTACACTCCCTGAAAATAGAGACAGGGTTCCCTCAGTACTTGACTTATTGCGCAGAACTTGGTGGGTGCTTAATAATGTTTGTTGTATAAATGAGGAAATATTTTATGGCTCAGTGGTAAGTGGAATCTTAAGACTAGAGAACATCAGAGAGCAAAGCCTACCTCCTTGTTATTTTGGGGGACTTGGTCACAGTGGGCACAAACTAGTAATTATCAAATTGGTTTTAATATAGGATACCCTGAGATAGGCTACTCTCATTGAAAAAAAATACAAACTTATTTGTGTATTTATAAACTGAAAAAAAAAGTTAATAGTTAGCTTATATAAGCCCAATTTGGGGAAAGGTATAATTTGTATATGTGTCAATAAGTGTCAATAATTGACTTGTTGATTCTGTAGAAATTGGAAGACAACCAAAACTGTATTTCAGTTGAATAAGAAGTTCTTGACAAAATGGACTTTTTCATTTTTATTGTTCATCTTCATATAGAAACTTTTTTTTTTTTGGCTGAGCCAATTGGAGTTAAGTGACTTGCCTAGGTCACACAGCTAGAATGGGTTAAGTGTCTGAGTCCAGATTTGAACTCAGGTCCTCCTGACTTCATGGCTGGTGCTCTATCCACGAACCACTTAAGTGAATTACGTTAAAGATGGAGAACAATTTATTTGGATGATACTTAATAACCAATCATTAGGATGGGGTTTTCAGGGTTGAGAAGAGTCAGATTTAATTGTTACTGCAATGTAATTTCTTAATTGCATAAAACCCCCAATAACTGACTTACGAAATTTAACCCAGGTTTCTATGTGAAAGAAAAATGCTATTTGAGTGATTATAATTGTAATTATTATGGAATATATGCTTGTAATGTGAATTATTCAGTTTATGGGATTAAATATATTTAAATACCTCTAATTAACAAAGAAAATTGAAGGCATTTCATGCTTTTCAATGATTCCAGTCTTTATTGTCACCAGAATGAATAATAAAATAAGATTTAAGAAAAAAATGAATTCACAGTGATTTAATTTAATTGGTTTGTTTTGGGACAGTTTGTTTCTTTTTTTTCTGGACATATTTGCTCCTGAACATGCAGTTTACCTTCTTTTTCAGCATGCATCACCTTGTTTGTTTTCAGAAGCTAATTCCTGAAATAACTGCACATTGAGTGCACAGTTTGGTTTTGTGAGATCCTAGTCTCAAACTCAAATAGAAAGGAAGCCACTAAACTGTACATAAGGATCCTTGTACCCCATGTGTTGTCTTAGAAAACCACGTGTTTGCATTATCTATGTTTTATTTATCTTCTTAATATTTCCCAGTTACATTTTAATTTGCTTCAGTCTCATTAAGGAATGTGGGTCACACATTTGACAAATTTTTTCCTAGAGGATACTTGGAATAGGAATGAAGGTGAAGACATTTAAGTGAATGAGGGAGGATTTTACAGATACTTTGGAGGGGGAAGGTAAGCAAAAAAAATGCAAGCCTTGGTTTTTAAATTGTTTATGACAATAAGGCTACAACATGGGTCTCATTGAGGAGCTGAGGTTATAAATTCAGAAGGCTCCATTGCTACTAATTACATTCCATGTCCTAGTTAATTATCTTCTAATTCTATGTTTTTTATCACAAGGAGGGAGAAAGACAGAGCAAGTGAGTTTTGGAAAGAACTTTGAAATTATGCAAATAAAGAAACTAAAGTGTCTGTACTCTTGATCCATTAGTTGGTTTATACCCCAAAGAGATTCCTGATAAGAAAGTTACCAAATACACTGAAATATTTTTAACAGTAGTTTTTATGACAGAAAAGAATAGGAAACAAAGCTATGGGGAATGGCTAAACAAACTTGTACCAAAATGTAATACAGTATTACTGTGTAATAAGAAATGTTGTATTGAAAAAATCTAAATGAACTGATACAGTATGAAATAAGCAGAGTTAAGAAAACATACTGACCATAACTATGTAAACTAAATGTTGCAAAATCATAAAGGAGAAAAGCATGGCTCCTGAGAGGACACCCCAGCCCAATCCATGGCAAAGGAAGGAGACCTTATCAGTCTTGCACATTGCATGTTTTTGGATTTTTTGTTTCTATGTTGTGATATAAGAGAGGGCTAATTAAAATCTTACCACTTATCTCATAGAATTGTTATAATGAATAGTTTGTTAACCTTTAAAACGTTATACAGATATGAACTGTAAAATTGTAATTCTTAAATTTCTTTTATTAGTTATTTCTCTCCACTAAAATTAGGTAGACTTATAATAGTTGAATGACTGGACCCAGAGTACTCATCAGTGGTGTTCATCCCCTTGGAAGGAGATTTTTCAGTCATGTGACCCAAGTCAATAAATCTTCAGATGGTCCAAATCAAGGAAGGTTTGTTAGGTGGTCAAATCCAAATATGCAAAGATCTTGATAGACTGATATTAAATTAATTCAATCAATAAAATAAAAAAAAAATAAAAAAATAAAATAAGGATAAAATGAGTAGGGATAGATGTAAAGTTGTATATGTTTTGGTTAAAAGAAATCTTCATGGTTTTATTGCATTCAACATTCAAGCAATAGTCTCTGAATTTATTCCTTATATTGCATGCAATATTCAGCAATAGTCTCTGAAATTATTCCCAATTTATCATATGTATGAGTGTGTGTTTGTGTCATCTTGTATATAATGTGCATCTTACCTCCTTCTTAGATTGTGAGCTCCAGGAAAGTAGGTACTGTCTTTGCCATTTTCTGTACTCTCAGTGCTTAGTGCAGTGCCCAAGACATAATGGGAACTTAAATGTTTGTTGACTTGATGTAACTTGACCTTTTGTAAGTCACAAATAGTATGTTAGTATGGTACATATGTAGGAATAATGGTTTAAAATCATAAAAAAGCAAAAAGTTAGATATAAAGAAAAAACTTTCTAACAATTAGAACCATCCAGAAGAAAAATGGGTTGTGTTGGGAGATAGAGTCCTTTGCTAAAGTCCTTTGCTAAAGTCCTCTCTTGTCAGGTCTGCTGTAAAAGAAATTCTTTTTCAGATAAAGCTTGTACCAGATGGCCCTTAAGGTCCTCTTCAGCTCTAGATTTCAGTGATTCTGATTCATTAAAATGTTTAGTTAAAGGTCTAGCTGAAGACTCTGTCCTCACCTGACCCTTGCTGTTATTCAAATTACCTGGGACTACTTCTCAGAACATTTAGATACATGAGAATGCCGCATTAATATCTCCTGATGCATGCCCATACTCAATGAAAAGGTAGCTAAATCCTATAATCACTTTGTGTGGCAGATGGGAAATGAGGGATAATAGAAAAAGTCAGGAGAAGGAATAGAGCTACAAAATTAAATCAGTAAAGAGAGAATGTCACAAGTCCATAAAGTTTAGAAACTACTGCCCTAAAAATAAGTTCAGCTGGAAAATATCAAATATCCTGCAGCTCTGATACTTGGTAGAAGTAAATGGTTTTTGGCTATTTCTAAGAGAGTCCATATTAAGACAGCATCGAATCATACCTTCCAGAAAAAGATAGGCAGCTAGGTAAGAGCTTCTAAGTAAGACACTTCTATGCAAGTTGGACCAACCAGTTCAATTAGACAACTATTTAATTTACTGACTGATTTTTTTTTTCCTAAACAAAAAAATTCCCATTCCATTTGTTTTACTGAAATGGACAGTGAAATAGGAATGTATTATCTTGTTAAAGGTTAATAAATGTTTTAGACTGCTGAGGTTTCTAAAGCTTTTTAAGTATTACCATTTTTGAAATACACAGAAAAGCAATTATCTCCTCTAAAATTATGACTCATATTATCTGTCATTGAAAAGAGCGATTTTGGAGTTTGATAATTAAAACTGGGGGAAAAAACATATCCCCATCCTAAAGTGGAACATTATTAAAGAATAAAAAGCAATTTTTTGACTTGTACTTCATTAAAACAAATGATTCGATTTGGGTTGGGGCTTTGTACCAGTAAAGAAGCAATAAAAAGTTGGGTTTTTGTTGTTGTTTGTTTTTGTTTTTTGGAAGGGTTAAAAATAGTTCTTCCATCTGACTGTCAAATTAAAGGTTTATTTTCTAAAGGTAAAATTCTGTCCCTAACCATATGACATTCTTAAAGGAGAAAGTGAAAAGTGCTAGTGTAGGGTCAGGAGATTTCAGCTTTGACACTAAACAGATGGCTATGAAAAGTCATTTCAAACCTTTGTACTTCCCTTTCATCCTCTGTAAAATTAAAGGATTGAACGTCTTGGTGGAGGGAAAGCTGGTCCAGAAACCAGGAGAATGAAGTTCATATCCCACCCCTGTTGTGTGACCCTGGGCATGTCACTTAATTTGTCAGGGACAATTGTATCATATTTTTCTACTTGCATAATTTTAAATTGCTTTTCAAAATTGTTTCAAAAAAATTCATAGTCCTACCAATAATGCCTATCTTTCCCAAACTGTTCAAACATCGACTTTTACCATCTTTTATCACATTTGTCAGTTTGTAGGGTTTAAGGTAAAACCTTAGGGTTTTAAAAGTTTTGCATTTTCTTTTACTATAAGTGATTTGAAGGATTCTTTCATGTGGTAGTAAATGCTTTGCAGTTACTCTTTTGAGAACTTTGTTTATATCCTTTGACCACTTATCAATTAGGGAATGGTTCTTGTTCTTATATAAATCTGGTAATTATTTATGTGCCTTAGATTCCAAACATTTTTCAAATTATAACCATTTTCCTTATCCTAGATAGATTCATTGTCTGTACAGAAACTTTTGAATTTCACATAAATCAGTCTCTGTTTTTGCTTTGGACATTGCCCATAGCTGGGAGAATTTTATATTCTGCTTCTCTTCAACTTTTTGTCTATTATGTGCTTTCATACTAACGTCATGTAACCATTTTGAATGTTATGTGGAAAGTGTTGCAGGGCACCTAATTTGTGCCAGACTGCTTTTCAGTTTTCCTAGCACCCTCTGGTTTTTTCAAAAACTTGATTTAATTGAGATGTGACTAGCCAGAATCTGTTCTTTTGGCCCTGGTTGTTTTTTCTTATTTAGATTACTTTAGACTACTTGTACTCCAGATATTCAAAGTATAAGTATATAAGTATAGTGTACTACTGTAATTATAAAATTTTGTTCCTTGAAGAGGGAGTAGCACTTAATGGCCCCAGAAATGTTTGGAACTCTAGTAGCAGGCATAATCTCTTTTAGGGTTTATACCTAGATATAGTGTAGTATACTACAAAGAAAATAATATGGTACTTGGAAGACCAAATTTTTATTTTTAGCTTTATTGTACACTAGCTGTGTGACAGCCAGGGCAAATCACTTTTAACTTCTCCATGAACCTCAATTTTCTTATTTGTAAGGGAAGGATGATAGTGTTTGGTAGTTTGTTAGCTTTGAAGTCAAGATGATGTGATTTCATCTCTAATCTTCTGCAGTTGTATGACCATTCACTTAGCTAGTAAGAGCCCTAGGCAGATATCTAGAATGATAAATTGCTGAGAAGGTCCAGAACTTCATTAGCAGAGGACTTTCTTCACTTGAGCATGGGCAACAACTAAATGAAAAAGAGATTAAGATAAACAGATAATGAAGGTTTTTTTGGACTACTTATGCTAAAAAAGAAAACCAGATAGAATCTTTACTGTGTCTACCTTTAACTCTATAGATCCAAAAGTATTCTCAGTGCTCTCAGCTCTCCCTTTCTAATGAACATGGGCAAGCCCATCTGGGTGTAAACACCCTGTCTGTGCCCTGATGTGCCAGGCTTTGGCCTTGGGGAAAAGAGTCAGGAAAGGCTGATTTTTTGACTTGCAGGTAGAGGGACTTGTGAGGGCAACTTGTTGGCCTGTATTAATAAAGGGAGGAAATCTCTGAAAATAAGCCTTCTTTCTTGAGCAGCAGCAGCAGACCCTGAGCATGCTTAGGACAATTCTTTTCCACTGCTCCTTCCTCTTCCTCAAAATGAGAGTACTTTAACAGCATTTTTATTTCTGGAAAGCTACTAGCATTTTGTTTTTTAAATTTAAATTTAAATTAATTAATTAATTATTTTGATTTTTTTTTATTTGCAAAACATATGTATGGGTAATTCTTCAACATTAACCCTTACAAAGCTTTCTGTTACAAATCCCCCCCCTCCCCACTCCCTACCCTTTCCTAGATGGCAGGATATCCACTACATGTTAATTATATTAAAATACTTGACAAATCAAATATATATATACATATTTCCACACTTATCATTGTTGTGCAAGAAAAATTGTATCTACAAGAAAGAAAAATCAGAGAAAGGAAACACAATGCAAGCAAACATTGATAGAGATCATGAAAATGTTATGTTGTGGTCCACATTTCACATCCCTCTCTCTGGGTGTATATAGCTTTCTTCAGTGAACAATTGGAAGTGGTTTGAAGCATTTCATTGTTGAAGAGAGCCATGTCCATCAGAATTGATCGTCATATAGTATTGTTGTTGCTGTGTATAATGATCTCCTGGTTCTAGCATTTTTTATTTATTTATTTTTATTTTTTTATTATTATTTTTTTTCTAATTTATTTATTTTTATTTTTTAAATTTTATTTTATTTGCAAAACATATGTATGGGCAATTCCTCAACATTAACCCCTACAAAGCCTTCCACCACAAGTTTTTCCTTCCTACTCCCCACCCCTCCCCAAGATGGCAGGATATCCACTATATGTTAATCATGTTAAAACACTTGACAAATCGAACACATGTATACATATTTCCACACTTATCATTGTTGTGCAAGAAAAATAGTATCTACAAGAAAGACATATCTGATAAAGGAAATACAGTGTAAGCAGACATCAATTGAGAGTATAAAAATGTTATGTTGTGGTCCACATTTCACCTCTCTCTCTGGGTGTATATGGCTTTCTTCAGTGAACAATTGGAAGTGGCTTGAAACATTTCATTGTTGAAGAGAGCCACATCCATCAGAATTGATCGTCATATAGTATTGTTGTTGCCGTGTATAATGATCTCCTAGTTCTGCTCCTTTCGCTCAGCATCAGCTCATGCAAGTCTCTCCAGGCCTCTCTGAAATCGTCCTGCTGGTCGTTTCTTACAGAACAATAATATTCCACAACATTCATATGCCATAATTTATTCAGCCATTCTCCAATTGAAGGGCATCCATTCAGCTTCCAGCCTCCAGCCACTACAAAAAGGACTGCCATAAACATCCTTACACATGTGGGGCCCCTTCCTTCCTTTATGATTTCTTTGGGATATAAGCCCAATAGAAATGCTGCTGAGTCAAAGGGCATGCACAGCTTGATAACTTTTTGAGCATAGCTCCAAATTGCTCTCCAGAATGGCTGGATCTGTTCACAGCTCCACCAACAATAGCATTTTGTTTCTTAAAGGCATCTTCTGTAAAGCCAAAAAGTTTGAAGGAGATTAATTGCCATTCACTGAGGTAGGGTAACTTCAAACAATTCCCAAGAAAGAGAATTAGTTTTTTGATAGTATAGGCTGCTTCTTTTGAAAACATTTGCTTTTCAAGTCCATTAAGCCCCATTTAAAAAATCTCTTCAAATATTTAGTTCTTTAGATTAAAGTCTGGTGAATTTGAATTGGTCAGCAAATCATGTGGGTGTGCTTAAGCTCCATGACATCAGTGATCATGAGGTAGCTAGCTCCTTCCCTATGGACCATTGCTTATTTAGGAGATTTCATGTCCTGTCCCACCAAATGGCAGTCACAGCCTCTGTGTACATAATAGACAAGTCATAAATGTATTGTAACCAAAAATAAGGTGGACATTAAGTCTGGAGACAGGGGGAAAAAAAGGAAGTACCACCAGGAATATCTTTTCCCTTAAGTCACACTCAGTGACTTGGAATTTTTATCTCCTAGGTTAGGTGTTAACATTTTGGATTTTCTATTTTTAAAAATTGCTAACTTGAACATTTTTCCTGATTTATTTTTGTAGCTGCATTTTCATCCATCTTATTTTTTCTGTGCTAAGAATATGAAGGCAAATGCAGAAAATAATTGAGAATTTATCTATATTTTCAGCAACACTAAAGTTTCTCACTGAAAATAAATTTATGTGAAAATGAGCTTCCTTCTGTAAGTGCCTTAGAACATTTAATACCAGTTGTGGATACTACTAGATGTACTTTCTGCTCCAGCAAAGTGAGCAGATTTCCTCTCCTTCCTAGCCTGCCTTTCTCCATACTCTCTCTTACATTCTCTAATCAGTTGCATGTATAGGTCAGTCAATATGATTTTTGACTGTTTAGTTTCAAAGATTCATTGAATGTTGCAGTTGGGAAGGATCTTATGAAGAAATTGAATGGAACTAAGACTAGGGCCAGCCATTGCTCTATGGTCTTTCTGTTTTACCACACTGATTCTTTTTTACCTGACTTAAGTCAACAAGTATTTATTAAACCTTTTGTACACTCCTGACACTATGGTAAGCGTTGGAAATAATAGCCAGATGAAAAATAGCGCCTTTTCTCAAGGAACTTAGATTTTAATGGAAGAAGACAAATCATTAGAGATAGATACAGACATATGAAGGAAAGCCTGGAGGAAAATGAAGCCCTGTCTAGCCTGGACATTTTCTTTAAAATGTCAGGTACTGGGAGGAACCAACCAGTCAGAGGAAGGATGCTGCAGGAGTAGAGCGTGCTTTCAGGAAGAGAAGGTCAGGTGGTGAAGTAAAGTTCCAGGTCATGAGGCTGATAGCTCCAGGGTTATGGCCTGCAGACATAGGGCGACTGGGGTATGTGTGGGGAGACAGGCTATTTGGTAATAGTGTGCCCACAGTTTCAGTGTATAGTCTGTGACTGTGTAGTGTCTCTGTGGAGAGCACAGATGGTGGTTTCCATTCTAATGCAAGCCCATCACTCTGTTGCCTAAAAGGCTTTGGTCAGATCTGGCTCTTTAATTCAAAAGACTACCTCATAAATTCATGGCTTTTGAAACTAAGTGTATGTAGCTGCATCCACACAAAACTGTCACCACCATAGAAAAGTACTACATCAGCATTGGATCAGAAGCATTCTTTTTGTTTTTCTTATTTTAAAATAAACAATGTTATTGATACCTTTTACTTATACCAGTAATTTCTCCATCTTCTCTTTCCATGAATACTCCCTTGTAGCAAGGAAAACAGTTGAGCAAAACTGGCTATCTCTGACAGCAAAGAAATATTTCTTTAAATGCAAGGGACATTATGTTAATTATTATGACTTACCCATTCTCTTACTTTTTAGATTGAGCTTTCTGGCTAAGATTTCATACTTTTCATAGAATCAAAACAATCTTAAGAGTTAGAGAGGATTTCAGAACTTATATAATTTAAACCTTACTTGAAGTATGAATCTTTGACATAATATCCCTAAAAAATGGTTGTCCAGCTTCTGTTTAAAGACTAAAGTCTTTATTGTCTTAAGTTTACTCTTACTCATTCTATGCTATTGATGATGATAAATTGCCCCTATCTATATAATAATACTTTGTATAGGACAGCTTAGCAACAAGTATTATATTGCCATTTATTTTGCACATAAGATAGAAGAGTTAAGTGACCCAAGTCACAGAACTATTGAGTTTGAGAACCAAGCCCTGACTCTAACCCTAGATCTTCATTATTAGCTTTTATTTAGCTGAAATTTACCTTCTTGTATATCTTTTTTACTGATATTGCTATTCTCTGAGAATAGCATCCCTCAATTTGCATCCCTCAAACAAAAGGTTAGGGTATTTAGAAAATTGGGGAAATCCCAGAATCTGAACATGTTTGAGGATGTAGATTCATTGTGTATTTTAATTTCTTTGAGAGATGGAAATTTGAAGTGCATAGGAGTATCAAGTGGTAGGGACAGCAATTGTTGTAAAACTCATGTTTTTATTCATTGGAGAGAAAACAATTTGTAATCAAAGAGCAATCAGGAATTGTTTTTAAAATGACTTCAAGGATTTTTTCACAAAGCTTGAAAATGTTAACTGTGTGTGCTGGATCTTTTCTTCCTTTATCACTAAAGTAATATGGTGGGGCTCTTGAAACAGAAATATTTTCATGAAGGTGTCAGATTGCATTCTCATACTGCATGTGATTTAAACATTGTTTTTTCTATTTATCAAAAAAAAAAAATTAGGAAAAAGACAGAAAAGGAAAACAAAGCAAACAGAACATGGTCATGTTCCCAGAAGAACATTAGGAAGGATTCAAAATATAGAACAATAAATTTTCAGTTCAAGAAAGGATATATAATAGTAGTAGAAATTGTATTCATGACTATCTGTCTTTTCTTTGCTTCCTTGTGGGTTGTTTTATTTTCTGCTATATGCTTTTTTAAAACTTTATTCTTTTTTTTCTCTTTTCATTCCCCTCATTTCCCCCAAGTATATTTAATAGATATATACATATACATACACACACTCATTCACACACACCTGCCCCCCCCAGATATATCTATCTATTTATAGATACACACACACACACATACACATTCACACACATACATATATCTATATACACACACACCTAGAGTGACATGCATGTATATACTCAAACATGTGCATATACACACACATTTACCTATGCATCTAAAACAAACAGTATAGCTGACATAATGTAGATTTCTCTCTTGATTCAATCTTTAGTTCCGACTTTGTCTAAGATCAGTGATTACTAGACATACCTTTTTTTTCCTAATAAATTCTGCTTCTGATCCTTGTAGTGTTTGTATATGTTTCTTCTTTCCTATATCTGCTAATTCTTTATTTTAATTCTGCTCCTTAACTTGCCTTGTTATTACTTCAAATCCTCCCACCTAGGGATCTCTCCCTTGTCTTCTTCCCCAACCCTTTGCTTCCCCCTCTGCCTACCCTTCCCACTTATTTCTTTATAGATTTTGGAGGGGCTGTACCCTTTATGATATAGTATTGACTATTTAACCCATTTCTGATTTTAGTAGGTTTTCAGAATTAGGAGCCCTCCTCCTCCCTCTCTTGCCTGTGCCTTTTCTTCCTTTGGACTTCATTTGTATATATCTTTCTTTTGAGCTATTCAATGACTAAGTCAGTCTTAAGCATGTGGTTTACATTTTCATGTAAAAAACAAACAGTTTGTTCCATATTAAATTCATTGAAATTAAACTTGAATATTGGCTTTTATATGTTAAATTTTCTATTGAGTTCAGGTTTAATTGAAAGTCCTTAAAGTCCACAATCAATTGAATGCTCATTTTTTTTTCCATTCAAAATTATGGATAATTTTGCTGAATATGATATTTTTGGCCACAGTCCTAGTTCTTTTTGATTGCTGGTATATATATTTCCAAGATCTATGGTCTCTTATCATGGCTGCTAAGTCCTACAATTCTAATTGTAGCTCCAGCATTCTTGAATTATTTTTGTTTTTGTTTTTTCATGTTTCTTGCAAAAGTTTCTCTTTGATCTAGGAATTTCAAAATTTGGCTATAATATCATTGTGTTTTCCATGAAGGATCTCTTTGAGGTGGTAATTGATGGATTTTTTCCCCCGTTTCTACTTTCTCCCCATGTTCTGTCACTCCAGGACAATTTTCTTGGATTATTTCTTGCATTATTGTGACAAGGTTCTTTTTTTGACCACATCTTTCAGGTAGTCCAGTTATTCTTATATTTTCTATTCTTGATCTGTTCTCTAGATCTCTTATTTTCCTTCTAAGATATTTGACATTCTGTTCTGTTTTTTCATTCTTGATTTTTTTTTTTTTTTTGGTTATTTTTTGGTCTCTCATAGATTCACTGACTTCCCTTTGTCCAATTCTAATTTTCAAAGAATTATTTTCATCTTTAAAAATCTGTATTTTCTTTTTTTCTAATTGGATGACTTTTTCTTCCCCATAATCTTCTTGTTTTCTTGAATGATTTTAGTATTTTTTTCTTTTTCTTCAGTGTCTCTCATTTGATTTTTAAATTCTTTTTTTGAGTTCTTTTATAAAATCTCTCTAGGAGCCATTTAATGTTACTCTTTGGGGCAGAAAAAGGTTTTTTGTTTTTTTTTTTTTGCTTCAGTGCCCTCCTCTGAAAATGAACCCTGGCCTTCTCTATTCCCACAGTAAGTTTCTATGATTAGGTTCTTTTTTCTTTGCTAATTAATTATTATTATTATTGTTATTTTACATGAGAAGTATAACTCTCTCTATTTGTGGGGTAGGGGGATGATGCCTTCTGGCTTCACTTCGGCTCTCCCCTCTTGATGTGGAACCAAACCAAACCCCAAACCAAAAGCTCCAGCCTTCCACAAGTGCTGGCAGCCAGCAGCATCCCTGCCCCACTGCTTCTGCACTCACCTGGGATGCTGGTTCTTTCTGGCCCAGGGTTGCATCTCTGCAGCACTGCTGTGTCTGGTATTCCTAGTCAGCCTAGGTTCTCTCAGGCTTCCAAGACTCAGACCCCTAACTGCATGCAGTCCAGGAGAAGAAAGTTTCTGTGATTCCAGCTAGGATCCTGCCAAACCCAGCTGACCCCAGGGTTCCCCACTTGGTGTTTGTGTGAAGCTAGCCTGGAGGTGTTTGCCCTTCACATAGGTTAATCCCAGGTCTGGGGGTTTTCTTGGGTTATCTCTGGAGGACCCTGTTCTGCATCAAGTTCTTGGTTTTTCACTGGCCTTTGTTCTTCCTGAGGCGTAAATTTGTTTTGTTTGTGGGGAGCTTGTAATTTACTCACTTACTCAGCCATCTTCCCAGAATCCTCGCTGCATGTTTTTTTCTTTTCCTTTTTTAAAAAATATTTGTTTATTAAATTAATGTGTATTAAAAATATACAATTGATTTATGAATCATGTTGGGAGAGAAAAATCATAGCAAAAGGGAAAACCATGGGAGAGGAAAAAAAAAAACCAAAAAAGAAGTGTGTTACATTTAATCTCCATGGTTCTTTTTATGGTGCATGTGATTTCTTTTTTTAAAATTTTATTAAAGCTTTTTATTTTCAAAACATATGCATGGATAATTTTTCAACATTGACTCTGGCAAAACCTTGTATTCCAAATTTTTCTCCCTTCTCCCCACTCCCTTTCCTAGATGATAAGTAATCCAATATGTATTAAACATGTGCAATTCTTCTATATATATTTCTACAATTATCGGTGCATGTGCATTTTTGTTTGTTTGTTTTTTGCTTAGGCAATTGAGGTTAAGTGACTTGCCCAGGGTCACACAGTTAGGGAATATTAAGTGTTTGAGATCAGATTTGAACTCAGGTCCTCCTGACTTCAGGGCTGGTGCTCTATCCACTATGCCACCTAGCTGCCCCGTAATCTGTGAATTCTTTAAAAAAAAAAGTGAAAGTCCCATCACACTCATGCATATAACCCCTATGCAGCAGTAGTAGTCCTCTATTTCTTCTTGCTGAGCTTTATTTCTACCCTTAATTTAGTATTCATCAGAATAAATCATGAAACAGGCAAGAGTGTGGGCTGGAAAAAAGTACCACTTGCAGGAGTGAACATTCATGAAGGTCCTGGATGGGAAGGCACAAAAAAGATTACCTTAATAGTTTCAGAAAGATTAGATGCTTAAGACTTTACCTCAGAGTTTCTTCAGGGACGTTTTTAGTACTGCAATACTTTTTAGTTTCAAAGTGTTTTCAGTTTTAAAAATGAAATGCTGGTTTTTTTAAAAAAGTAATTATGATTTTTGATTAAATGGCTCTCAAAGAGACAAAAGATTTAAGAAACAAAGTTTAAAATCATCTAAATGCTCTTTTCTTTCCGTCTAGCAGAACACAGTGCTTTTATTTGCTATTCTAACTTTTACTATTATAGAAGAATGGTGAGAATAGAAGATGAATTAAAACATTCAAGAGACTTATTGTTTAATTACTGAATTTAAGAGCACTATGTATGGTCTGGCCTTGGAGTTGGATAGTAAAAAAATTTGGATAAATAACAAGGGGTGTTGTTTTGACTTTCCATTAAATGAAAGACAACATATTGAATGTAATATTGAATTTGGCCTTGGGAAGGCTTAGATTATTTTATTTTTATGCAATCCTTAATTCTAAAACTCTCAGATTCTATCTACATCCTGATTTTTCACTCCTTTCCTCTTGCTTGTCTTTGCTTTTATTTTCCCCCTTTCCCATCTTTTCTACTTTCCCTTTCCCTCCTTACTCTTTTTTCCCCTTCTCTTTCCCCTTTCCTTGCCTTCCTCTCCCCTTCTCCTTTTCCCCTATCCTATCTTTTGAGTGCAGGAGAAAAGAGCATGATGCCAGCATTATAGAGCTTGAAATGATGTCAGGACACGGGGAAAACAAAATCAGCCAGGTCTAAAATATTGTAAATAAGAATTCTAATAAAAATGACCAGATTTCTGGTGCCAGAAGCCAAAGCAGGTGAAACTGGTTAGTCTTGTGCCTCTCTCTACATCAAGGGAAAAGGGAATGTCATTAGAGGGAGCCAGTTGCTATGTGCCCACAAGGGAGGCACAACCATAATGGGCTGGAAAAGGAAATGTTTTTATTTTTTCTTACTTTCTTCCCCCCCCCCCAATTGCTTCTAAAAGCTTTATTTATTTATTTATTTATTTTTATTGAAGCTTTTTATTTTTAAAACATATGCAAAGATAATTTTTCACCATTGACTCTTGCAAAACCTTGTGTTACAATTTCCCCCCATTCCCTCCACCCTCTTTCCTAGATGGCATGTAATCCAATATATGTTAAGCATGGTAAAAATATATATGTAAATCCAATATATTGTATTTATACAATTATCTTGCTGCACAAGAAGAATCAGATCAAAAAGGAAAAAAATGAGAAAATACAATTCAAACAAATAACAACAAAAAGAGTGAAAATGCTATGCTGTGGTCCACCCTCAGTTCCCACAGGCCTCACTCTCGGTGTAGATGGCTCTCTTCATCACAAGATCATTGGAACTGGCCTGAATCACCTCGCTATTGAAAAGAGCCATGTCCATCAGAATTTATCATCACATAGTATTGTTGTTACTGTGTATAATGTTCTCCTGGTTCTGCTCGTTTCACTCAGCATCAGTTCATGCAAGTCTCTCCAGGCCTCTCTGAAATCATCCTGCTGGTCGTTTCTCACAGAATAATAATATTCCATAACAGTCATATCCCATAATTTATTCAGCCACTCTCCAATTGATGGGCATCCATTCAGTTTCCAGTTTCTAGCCACTACAAAAAGGGCTGCCACAAACATTCTTGCACATGTGGGGCCCTTTCCTTCCTTTTAAGATCTCTTTGGGATATAGGTCCAATAGAAACACTGCTGGTCAAAGGGTATGCACAGTGTGATAGCCTGGAAAGGAAATTTTTAAAAGAAGAAAAGAAGAAGAAAGAAAAGAAAGGACTGAAGAATGAAGGGTTTGAGAAGCATGTTCTGGGTGAGGCATCTGGTAATTTGGGGTTTAATAGTGCGATGCAAGTAATGCTAGTTAGAGACTACTGCAGAGGCCACATGTGAAAGAAAAGAGCCCTGGCCTAGGAGTCTTAATGTGGTTCTGTTTCATTCTGCAAATCACTCTCTCTGTGATGCTATTCTTAACCTTACACTCTGCTCCCCAGCTTCTGGGGGTTAGCTTTAGGCTAAGGGCCCCGCTATCTCTTCATGCGCTCATTGATCCCCTTACCATGCATCTGCATTCTGGCTCTCTTCTTTATCTCCTTCCAACTGGAAGCATGTGCTTAGTCTGCTGGTGAACTTTCTGCTTAATCTTGCTGACCCCCCAGCCGATGCACTACCTTCTGGCTGGTTGCTCAGTGTGCTGTCAGCCTCACAATCTCACTCTTTTCACCACCCTTTTATATGTTGTCTTTCCCCATTAGAATGTAAAAATTATCTTGCTTGTATTTATATCCCCAGGGATTAGCCTTGTGCCTGGCTGTAGGACAGACTTACTATATTATCTATGCATTTGTAATATGAGGGGGTTGGGCTGGAAGGTTTTGAAAAACTTGGGTCTGAAAATCAGAGATTCTACACCTTTCCCTTTGTAAATAGGCCTTTACAGATTTTAATGACCATGAAAAGTTTAGTGAAAAAATATGAATCTCTAAATGATTGAGGTTCCTTACAAGACCAAGTAACCGATTAGGAATTTGAAATAAACTTGAATATTTTGACCTTCATAGTAAGGATAATCACTCCGCAAGAATTTATGAAGCACTTACTGTGCCAAGCACCATGCCATGTACTAAGGATACAGAGATGAAAGTCTTCTTGCTTGCAAGGAAAAAAACTCAGAAGAAACAATGTATAAATCTAAAGAGAGCAGTTACAAGATAATTTATTATTTATTTATTTTTGAGGCAATTAGGGTTAATTGACTTGTCCAGGGTCACAGAGCTAGACAAGATAATTTTGTAGAGAAGCAGAAGCAGCACTAACAGTTGGGGAAGAGATTGAGAAAGGTGTCTATTGGGAGGAAGAAGCTTGCAATTCTGAAAGACTTTCATCCCTTTCAACTCCTATAATCAGGTCCCATGAATTGTCCAGTCTGCCTTCACTGGCTTTTGCCTCCTTTGCTCTCACACAGATACCCCAATAGCTTAGGCTCCTGGACTACTGCAGCAGCCTCCTAAAATGTCTGAGATGCCAGCCTGTCTCTGATACTCATGAAGCATAAGTCTGACCTTGTAACTTCAAATTCTTTCACTCAAAAAGTTTCAATAAGCTCCCACTTTTCCTCTAGAACAAAATACCACCAAAAAAAAAAAAAAAAACAAAAAACAACAAAAAAAAAACACCACCCTTCTGTTTGTTTTGAGTAGGTTTTAGGATGGTTTTCTGGGATTCTCTAAGTATATCATATCATCTGCAAAAAATTTCATGTAAATAAATGCTATATTTTTATTGTGCTTGTCTATATAATCAGGCCTTATAGTGTAGAGGATCATGCAACAGCCTTGAAGTTAGAAAAATAAAGGTTCAAGTTCTGAACTTGACAAATACTAGCTATATGACAGCTCTGTGATTTTGGATAAGTAGTGAACCTCTCTTATTACTATAATTTATAGATGACTTGATGATTTCCAAAAGAGGAGGTAGCATCTTCCCCAAGTGTTCCCAAACTGGTGAAATTACTGGTCCATGCTTTTGATTTAATTTGATTTTTATTATTTTTGCTTGTAGTGTGATTGATTATATTTGTAACTTTCTTATTAATATTCTTTGCATTCCAAGTATGAATTCATATTAAACATAATAAATCATTTCTTTTGAGTGCACTATTATATCTTCTGAGAGTAGCCTATTTATATGATTTTTCTGATTTTGATAGCGTTGAGTATTTTATTTATGCAAGTATTTATCCATTTTGTTTTCATGTTTGTTGATATTTAATTCAGTAGTTTCTGATACTTTTCTTTATTTTTTTTCATTCCTTGTGAATTTCTTCCTTTTATTTTTAGTTTGCTAATTTCTAATTTTTTTGTTGTATGTTCATTTCATTTTCTCTGTCTTTTTCTATCTTTGTCACGTTCTCCCTCCTTCCTTTCCTCTCTCCTACTTGTTCCCTTCCCTTTCGACCATTGTCCTCTTTTCTCTCTCTCTTCTCCCTCTCATTGTTTTTCTCTACCATTTTTTTTTAAATACATTTCTCCCACAAATTTTGACATGTAATCTCTGCCGTAATTATCTGGGTGGGTATGTATGTCTGTACATCTGTCTATGTCTTTATATTGTTTGAATGATTTGTTTGACCTATCCATTATTGCTTTGCTTTCTTGATTTTTTTTTTTTTGGTGAAGCACTTGGAAGTCACTTAAGTGACTTGTCCAGGGTCACACAGCTACTAAGTGTTAAGTGAGGTCACATTTGAACTCAGGTCCTCCTGACTTCAGGGCTGGTGCTCTATCCACTGCGCCATCTAGCTGCCCCCAACCTACTCATTATTTAGGTTAACATTATTGATATAGTATTTAAGTTTTTACTTTTTGTTCATGTTTTCTTTATTGTTTAGTATTTTTGTGGCATTATTGTTTGAAAAGGACACATTTTACATTTCCTCCTTTTTTTTTTTTTTTTGCTGAGGCAATTGGGGTTAAGTGACTTGCCCAGGGTCACACAGCTGTTATGTGTCTGAGACCAGATTTGAACTCAGGTCCTCCTGACTTCAGGGCTGGTGCTCTATCCACTGCGCCACCTAGCTGCCCCCCATTTCCTCCTTTTTCAACTTATGAGTTTTTATAAGTGCTTTGGATTGCTGAAAAAAATTCTCCTTAAAGTATTGTGAAAGTTCAGTCTTCTCATTAAAAAAAAAAAACCCACTTCAGATCCTTTATTTCTTCCTTGTGTTTTTAAATTATATTTGAATAAATATGAAATACATACTTTTAAATTACCTATAATTATTTTCTTATTAATTAGATCTTTCTGTGATTATTTTCTTTTATTTAGGTGCTATAACATTTATCACATGTGTATTGTTTCTTTTTATCTATGGTTCTTTTAAATATAAACTTTGTTATTTTCATTTCCTTGACTTACTTACTTACTTACTTATTTATTTATTCATTCATTCATTCATTCATTCATTTATTTATTGATTGATTGATTGATTTATTGCTACCTTGTCTGAGATAATGAGATAATGATCTTGCCAGCTGAGGCATGATAAACTCTATTTCAGTCCTTTCGTTTTAATTGTGATTCTTTGTTTAAGTATTTTTTTCCTCTCTAGCACATTTGTTGAGTTTTATATCATTCTGCTGTCCTCAGTTTTCTGGACAAGTTTTATATTATTCATATTAATGATTAAGATGGTTATTTTTTTCCCCTGCTTTCAAATCCAGGTATATCTTTTCTTCTTTAAAACAAAAAAAAAACCAGGATTACTTTTTTTTTCTTTCTTTTTTTTTTATTAAAGCTTTTTATTTGCAAAACATGCATGAGTATTTTTTCAATATTGACCCTTGCAAAGCCTTCTGTTACAAATTCTTCTCTCCTTCCCTCCTAGATGGCATGTAGTCTAATACATGTTAAATTACGTTAAAATATATGACAAATCAAATATATGTATACATATTTATATAATTATCTTGCTGTACAAGAAAAATCGGATCCATAACAACAACAACAACAACAAAAAAAACCTGAGAAGGAAAACAAAATGTAAGCAAAAATCAACAGAGAGCATGAAAATGCTATGTTGTGGTCCATACACAAGCCTCTCTCTGGATATATATGGCTGTCTTCATCACTGAATAACTGGAACTGGTTTGAATCACCTCATTGTTGAAGCCATGTTCATCAGAATTGATCATCATATAGTCTTGTTGCTGTGTATAATGATCTGGTTCTGCTCATTTCAGTTAGCATCAGTTCATGCAAGTCTCTCCAGGCCTCTTTGAAATCTCCAGGATTAGGTTTTTTTTTTTTTTTTTTTTTTTACTGTTTTTATTGCTTGCAATAATCTAATCTTAGTCTGATCCTACTGACTAGTACAATGCCTGGCACTTGAGGATAGGGAAAAGAACTGGAGTCGTGGTTCATAACTTCCACATAAGGAAATGCCCGATCCATGCAGGCCATCTCTGTACATCTTAAGAGAATTGCAGTGAATGAGGAGAGGTTAAGTGACTTGCCTGGGTCACACAGTTAATGTGTGTCAGAAGCAGAAATTGAGCCTGGTCCTTTCTTACTTTGAGGCTAGTCTGGGACAAAGTACTTAAATACTTGTTGATTTACTTAGTCTCTTCCTTTTCCACTTTCAGCTCTGGCAAAATGACTAGGTTTTGTGTTGTTGATATTTTTCTTTTGTAATCAAGGATTTGTTTTCCTTGAGGACTTTCCCTTTTACCTTCCTTTTGTTCAAACTCTGTCTTTCCCCTTTTGGGATTCAAAACCCTTTCATATTCTTAAAAATTATTGAGGACTCCTAAGAGAGCTTTTGTTTATGTGAGTTATATCTATCAATGTTTATCATAATAGAAATTCAAGTCATAGTATTATTATAAAAATAGTTTTGGCTGTAAGAAACCCTCTACTTAAAGGGTATCAAGGATCCCCCTAGGAGTTTTCTGGACCACACTTTGAGAACCACTGCTCTAGGGTTTTGCTTTTTGAATCTGTAAGTCTAGTATCTTAGATAAGATGGGATTCCCAAGTATTAATAGTTCTGTCATGGCTTTTCGGTATGTAAGCATTTCTGAGCTTTTCAAATTTACTTAGGTTTCTAAAATTTGTATCTACTTGGTTTTCATTTAAAAAACAGTTTACTACTGTTTTCTTCAGGAGAGCTTAGATGTTACTAATTCTGATAAAAATCTGTTTTCCTCCTATGGGATTATCTATGCTTTATGGGATTATCTATAATTTTATGAGTTAAACCATTTTTGGATTCAAGACACTTTTCTTTTTTCTGGGTATGTTTTATTCCAATTCTTTTTTTTTTTCTCTTGTTGATGGTGAATTGTACTGAATGATTCTTAATTCTCACTATATTCTGTGATGTATGATTTTTTTCTTCCTAGCTCTAGAAATAGTTACTTTTTGATTTGGGCGTTCTGAAGTTTAGCAATCATATTTCCTGGTGAATTAAATGTGGATATCTTCTTTGATATTATCCTATGGATTTTCTAGTTGCACTTAATCCTCTGGTTTCAATATATCTGAGCATTTTTCTTGTTTGAGTTCCTGAAATATGCTATTCAACATTTTTGTTTCATCATCTTTTCTCTTCTTTTCTCTTCTTTTCTTTTCTTTTCTTTTCTTTTCTTTTCTTTTCTTTTCTTTT
>JAJPUD010005606.1:142015-153879 GCA_023553655.1 Myrmecobius fasciatus
TTCTTTTCTTTTCTTTTCTTTTCTTTTCTTTTCTTTTCTTTTCTTTTTTTTTCTTTTCTTGTTTTTATCAAATTTAATTTATTTCTCTTGAGTCTCATGTCCTAGGTCATTAAAAAAAAAAATCCCTCACACAGTTTCATGCTGTTATCTTTTGTCTTGGCTTTAATAATAATAATCATTGTATTATTGAATTTTTTAATTCTGTCTCTTGTTATTTTTTTCAGGGGGTCTATTTTTTTTGTTTGTTTTCTGTATTCTATTTTCTACCACTAATTCTTGTTTTGAATTTTGCTTTGAGAAGTCTAATTTCATTTCTTGTCTCTTTTTATTCTTTTATTAGATCTTTCAAATATTCTTACACTCTCTATGATTAATCCATACATAAAGATGTAAAATGATATTAAATCACAATGGGATTTCTAAAATGATTTTTAGAAGGCCTTCTGACAAGATAGCTGAATGAAAGGCTGTATATAAACCCAACTTGCCCCTATCCCCTTGAAATAAAGATAAACCCATGGAAATCAAAATGAACAAAGAAACTTTCTTTTATAATTTTAGAAATACTATATGGTAAGAGAATATCAGGAGGACTATTCATAAGAAAGAAAATTCTTCAATTTTTTGTTTACCTTTTTGCAGGGGTAAGCCAAATATGGCTTATTGCCCCTTTTTGATATGATCCCGGTAAGCATACATTTTACATTTTAAAATAAAGTTTTATTGTATATAAAAATTTAAAACCATTCCATAAAACAAAAAGGCAGTAGGCCAGATTTGGCCCTTGACCATAGTTTGCCAGTTCTTACCTTAGTGGATAAGTCATAAAACCAAAATAAATTTTAAACAGTATTAAAAAGCACCAGTAACTCTATTCATATATGGGAATGTGCTGGATAACTTTTCTTGTATTATTTGCTTTCTTGATTTCACATGGCTTTAAAAAGTTATTTTAATCTTTGTTGCTATCTCTAGTAGAAGTTAATTTAAAAATTTTTTTAAAGAAAACTTAAATTTATCTGGGGGAAAAAAAGAGACAACTCTCTACCAAGGTATAGCGGAAAGAGTGGCAGATTGGGATTCAGTAGATTTGCATTTTAGTCAAGCCTCTGCTACTAAATAGCTGTGCATCCTTGTATAAATCATTCCCTGTGCCTCACTTGTAAATTGAGGGCTAGATCATATGAGGTCTAGGGTTTTTTTCTGCTCTTAAACTTCTATGAGTTTTAATTTCTGGTTTTATCCCCTTAGTTATCCAATTTGTTGTTTTATAATGGGACATTCCCAAAGTTTTTCCACCAGAGGGCCTCAGTCCTGCATGGGAGAAACCATCCCTGTGAATGAAAGGGGAGTTTGATTTCTCCATCAATAATCTGTCTGCCTGAAAGCAAGAAAGCTGTGTTCTTTTATATATTTATTTTTAAAAAATAAGCAGGAAGCCAATTTCTTTATATGTGTTACTTAGTCCATTCTTACTCCTCCCTTCTCATACTCATACTCTCCTAGCCAAGATTGAACCAGAAGAAGCTTATCAGTGATGGTGGACCTAGAAATTATTTTATTAACTTTGCCAGCATTTTATTTTCAAGTGTAAGTATAAGTAAGGGTTTATACCACAGAGGCATCATAAGATAGTAAAATAAGCACTCTTAATTAGGAAACTTGGGTTCTAGACCATCAATAACTTGATGGCATTAGTAAGTAAATCACTTTTTTGCCCTTCATTTTTGCCTATTTCTCTAGGAACTAAAGACCCTGTAATAATCCAAACACTACTTTTATATTATTTTTCTCATTTAAAATTACACTGAAAAATTTTGTTTAGCTTAATTTGAAGAGGCAGTATTATATAAGTTTTTGTCTGAGATTTCACTGGTGCAGAGAATTTAACATATTCTTATCACAAATTAGGCCAGATAATCTTTAAGGTTCCTCTACTTCTTTCTAAAATTCTGTGTTTCTCTTGCTGTGTGATGAGGTCATTCTTTGAAAAGGTTCTTATCTTTACATGCGCAAAAATGAGCAACATTTTGCAACTAAGCTAGCTGGTATTACTTAGTGATAAAAATAAATATGCAGGTCTCTTTTACATTAGAAAGCATCATGGATTTACAGAAATTGGAAGGAGAACACGGGGCATCAGATCCACTCTTACTGAAGCATCAATTCCCTCTCTTATATCCCTCTGGCTTCTGACTGAAGACCTCTTCTAATGGAAAGTTCATTATCCGAGTCAACTCTTTCCACTGATTGCTAAGATGCTTTTCTAGTATTGAGTTGTTATTTGCCACTCTTTAACTTCTAGACATTTGTCTTTGGTCTGCTATCTTGGAAAAAGAACATTTCCATTCCCTTTCCCATATATACCTTTCAGTTGTTTGAAGGTAGTAATCATAAGATTAGAGCTTGAAGGAACTTCTGGAAATTTTTTCAGATAAAGAAACTGAGGCCCTAGAGAGAGGGCATAATGTGCTCAAGATCACATAGGTACTAAACAGCAGAGTGGGAATTTGAATTTAGATCTGATTTCTAATGCAGTGTTCTCTCCACTGTACAGTATTGCCTCCCATCCTGCTGTATTTTTTGCATATCATACATCCTCATTTCCTTCAATTTCAAATCATCTCATTTTTTTGTCTCCGTTGGTCACACTTCAGTTTGTTAATATCCTCCTATAGTAGAGCATTAATGATTGGCATAATATTCCAGAGGGGGTCTAACTAGGCCAGAATGCAGGGGTACTGTGATCTTTATTCTGGCTAGTTTCCTCTGGGTTTCGTTTTTTTTTCATTTGTAAAACAGAAGAACTGTATTATATTAGAACTGACTGCTTTTAATTTGGCATTTTATACTTAAATATTTGATGAATTAGAAACTTATCTTAGAGAATATTATATCAACTCCTTATTCCAAATTTGTAGCTAACTCTTAGGTACCTTAGGGTGCAATAGGATATAGTAAACTTTGGGGGTTAAATTTGAACTAAAGCCTTTTCAATTCTACCCTGTACTCTTAAGACCTTTTGTTTCTGCAGAAGATCTTGCTTGAATTCATTCTATTGCCTTGTCACCACCCTCTCTTTACAAACTTTTATTGTGGTTTCTTCTTTTGACCCTTGTAGTTTGCTTAAATCTCCAACCTTACCTTGTACCAAATATGCTTGATTCCCTACATATGCCATCATGAAAAGCAAATGAAAAAGAAGTTAGAAATGAATAGCAGTATAAAAAGAATGTCTCAGAAATTCACTCACTGATTTCCTTGTAGCCTTTTTTCTTTCTTTCTCAAATTTCCTTTAGTTGTACTCTGGGTCTATATTTATTTTTCTGTTACTTTGAAGGTTTTTATCTAGTTTTATGTGAATGAAGGGAATGAGAATGTTTTTGTACCTATAATGATCAGTGGTTGTTTTTAAAATTGTTATTTTGTATGTCCTTTGAAAAAGATATGTCTAAGAAGTCTTAGTTCCATAATATGTTAATAACTTGAGTTCAATAGATATTTAATATCTTCATTTGGTTTCAGTTATGTAGACAGAGGTCAAAATACATAGGTATCCACTTTGGATAGTAGAGATTTAACTAATAGGATTTATACTGTTTGACCTACTCTGTGACAAATTAAAGAGTTCTGGCTTCACGAGCAGGTTGTAAACATCATCAGATTACAGCATATAATATGGCTTGCAAAGGAAAGGCTTTGAAATTGATGTTAATTGAAATAGCCCTTCTTAGAGATTGAGGAAAAGGAGAACAAACCAGTTCTTATGGTAGTAGACTGTTTAAATGGTTTTATGTTGGGAGAAAAATAGCAATTTTGTCTTTCAGCAAAATGAGTCACTTGAAGTTGTTTACATAATGCATTTCATTTGAAATGGGATTTATTCTGATCTCAATCCTTGTGTTCCTTGCTTGTTGTACTAGATCTAGAAAAGACCTTTGATCCAAGTACACAGTCTGTAGGCCTTTCTTATTCACTTAGGTCTATAAATGCAAAAGGAAAATAAAGCCTGACCTCAAGGACCTTTACTTTCTGAGGCGTATGAGAGAGAGAGAGAGAGACAGAGAGACCGGGGGAGGGGGGGGGAGGGAGAAGGAGCAAAATGAGAGGTTAAACTGAAAAAAAAAAGACTGAGACTTTTTAATAAGAATTACAGGAGGTGGTCTTGAGAGAGTATTCTAACCACTGAGGACAGCTGGTGCCAAGGTATGGAAATGGATGGGAGGTGGAGAATCTTGTGTTCCACAAGGCTGGTGTTTGAGCATAGAGTGTATAATGGAGGGATCTGTAAGAAGTCTGGAATAGTAGCAGAGAATCAGGTTGTAAAGGGTTTTAAGCCAGATAGAAGAGTTTAGATTTGATTCAATATAAAATCTTTTGTTGTTCTTTGCTAAGATGTTTGCTCTATAGGATGATGCCCTTTTTGAAGTGAGGGAGTATTTCTTTAGAGCCCTGACTTTTCATATATTTCTGACTATTTTTATGCTGCCATATATCTACTATTGAATCTTCTGCCCACATATTTATCTATAATCTTGTGTTCTTTTTGGCTCATGTTGTCACTTAGTAATGTTTAAAGAGTAAGGCAAGTAGAAATAACTTCTGGTAGAATTACAGGAAAAATATTATACCATGGAAAGGTAAGTGTGGAGATATTCTGGGGAATCTTATATACCTGCCTCATTTAGCGCTGGTTTTCAGGTTTTGATTTAATCCTGCAGATTTTCTTTGGTATATGTCTACAATGAAGTTTCAAAACATGAGACTGCCAGCCCTAGAACATTATTTTTAATGGAAATATTTTAATAAAAATGAAGAGTTCGCACAGGAAAACTGCCTGCTTAGATTTTGGTTAATAGCTTTTTTATTTAGGCAATTGTACTTAAATGTGAATCTACAATTGTTCAATAATAACGTACACCAGATAGAAACTTTATGAAATTCTATGTGCATACAGGAACTTGACGAGAGGAGTCGGTAGATTTAGAGAGATTCTAAGAGCTGTTGAAACCAGAACCACACAAAACCTGCGAATGGTAAGTTGACTTATTGACTGTTGAAAATAAATAGGGATTAGATATAAAATTTGTATCATACAATTTGTTATGACTTAGATTTGCATGTATTGTGAAGTAAGCTTGTATCTTAAGCATATAGGCAAGTAGACTCTGTAAAAGCCTAATATAAGAGAATTTGCTTGTAGGATTAGTATTTGTTCTATCCCGAGGTATCAGTATATTTAAAGGAGTTGTAATGTATTTGAATTTATCTAGCAAATAGTAAATATCTATTATGTTCAGAACATCTCTGGGATAACAAACATTTAGTGCTTATTTCATGAGATAGGCCCCAGAAGAGATATTCAGTTTAGACAAAACACTTGCTTTTATCCTTATGGAATTTATAGTTCAATAGTCTGCAAAAACTTTGCATATGTGTGTATGTATACAAATATGTATGCATATGTATATTATTCACGTATACATTTATAGTTCAGCATATGTATACAGTATTCACATAGTACATAACAGTCTGTGTGTGTGTGTGTGTGTGTGTGTGTGTGTGTTTAGAAAAAGAGAGAAAGCATACATGGGGTATTCTTATATACTTAGACCATAATTTTATATAAATGTGTGTATGTAGTTTTCACAGACTATTGAGCTAAAAGTGTGTATCTATGTATGTATATTTGCATATATATGTAACCAAATGGGAGCTTTCAAATTTAGCATCCGCTTGTTGGCTCTGGAAGATCACCATGAAGTTTTACTGATTTGTTTTTATAATTAGTGGTACAGAAACATGAATATAGTCACTTAAAATAAGATGTTGATTGGCATTATAGCTGACCTATCCATTTGTTTATTCCCTCTCTTAATTTTTGAGTCCTTAATTTCCTCTCTTGTGTAAAAAACATGAATGAGAATTCCCTAGCTGTATCTTCCCAGCAGCTCCTGGTCTATGGTGACTTCTTCCCAAAGATTGTTCCAGTGATGATAGCTCATAATAGACTTAAACCAATATGAGTAGATTGAAATGTCTTGTTTTTCCTCTCACTGTCTACCTTCTTCTCCTACCTTCTTCATATCATGAGTCTTTTAACTGCAACCCAAAAGTGTTAGGTGAGGAAGTATCCCTCAGAAGTTCTCAGCATGAAGTGGGTTTTGGAGAGAGCTAGCAAAATTTCATTACCTAGAGTCTTAGGAATGGGTCAGACAACCTTTGGTGCTTGATTCAGTCCTGGCTGGAGGTCTGAAGAGTGACATAGATGAGCCTAAATGTCCTTCTCTCTAGTGAAGGCTCATATCACTTTGTAATTTCTCCTTTACTTTTGCACCGTGCTTTATATTACAT
The DNA here is from genome assembly GCA_023553655.1 of Myrmecobius fasciatus. Taxonomy (NCBI): domain Eukaryota; kingdom Metazoa; phylum Chordata; class Mammalia; order Dasyuromorphia; family Myrmecobiidae; genus Myrmecobius; species Myrmecobius fasciatus. Next base: position 148,370 of record JAJPUD010005606.1, read on the forward strand.
TTGTGTACCATATTTGGAGTCAGCAGATATGATTCAAAGTCACTGTTTTTTACTGATCTGGACCTTGGAAGACACTTTCTAAATCGGAAATCACTATATAGATGTGAAGTAGCATCAGCCTTCCTCACTGTTATTAGCAGCAGTAGAGAAATCACTACAACCATGTTTCTGCTATCTACTTCACGAGAGTTTTGTGAACATCAAATGAGTCAATGCACATAAATTTTATTATAAACTCTGAGGGCAGGGACCACATCTTATTCCTCTTTGTATTCCTCTTAACATACAATGCAGTGGCTTGCACACAGCAGCCATTTAATGAATGTTTGTTGCAATGAACTGTCAATTCTACTTGGGAAATATTTGCTTCATAACATTAATATATTTGATAAGAAGCTCTGATAGAGCACATAAAGAATAGCTCGTATGTAGGTAAACATTATTACCATGCATTCTTTTTCTCTTAAGTTTATTTCCCCTGACATTCCATAAAATTTCTCAGTTGATCAGTGTGTGAAGTCTTTAATATTTCTATTCACTATTAAAGTTACAAATATTTGAATGGATTTTTTAAAAGCATAACCAAAACCCAGGTTTTCAGAATTTATTAAGTATGGAACATAATCATGACCCATATAATTATTAATTCTTTAGAGTAAATGAATTCCCTTTTTTGTATTTGAAGGATGAACACTGCATCCTACCAAGGATATTTGCAGACTATTAATTTCAAACTTGATTACTGGCAGATGTTTCCTGCTACAGTCTAAAGGATTTGTTCTACTATTTTCTTTTCAGTTTCATTTGCCTTTTGAGAGTTTGTTAGGAAATAGTTCAGCTTAGAAGTAATCAAATAATGGGAACAAAAAGTATTGATTATTTTAGTTAAGGAGAGATACTTTTGAAGGACCAACACAGAAAAGCCAGGTTTATTAAACATTTTTTTTTTTAAAATATCAGGCCAATGTCAAATATGAATTAGTTAATGTTAACTAACTTTTAATTGTTTGTTAGAAACCAGATTTTCCTTCAGATGTGAATAGATCCCTATGCTGTCTTATTGTTCATTTACCATAATTGACTTTTATTAAATTGTTCATACCTCTGGTCTTGTGTTTGCCAATGTTTTGGCTGACATAAGACATTGGGCGGGTCCTTGGACTGTAAGGTAGATTTTAGGCCATTTTTGAAAATTAACTGTGGCAGAAGTATACTGTTTTTAAGATGAATTAGCTAATAACTGAAAAATTGAGTCTTTGTAGAGTGATATGATACCAGAGCAAAAACTCCTATAGGGAAAAAAAAAAATTGCTTTTTTTTTCACATATTAATTTAGGTCTGACCTTCTTACCTTTTAAAATACTTTTCTAAGTTACATATGTTGTTCAGTCGTTTCCTAGTCATATCTGACTCTTCATGACCCCATTTGGAGTTTTCTTGGCACAGATACTGGAGTGGTTTGCCATTTCTCTCTTCAGCTCTTGTTTTACAGGTTAGAAAACTGAAGCAGAGTTAAGTGACTTGCCAGGGTCATACAGCTAGGAAGTGGTTTAGGTCAAATTTGAACTCTGGAAGATGAGTCTTCCTGACTCCAGGCCCAGTTCTTTCATTGCCCCAGATGGTATAAAGGTGTGATATAATAGAAAGTGCTCTGAATTTTGAGCTGTCATAGGCTTAATGACGCAGTCATTTAACTATATAAGCTCAAGTTTTCATATTTATGAAATGTTGATTATACTACCTTTATTTGTATGATTGTTAGGATCAGGTGAGATGATGATTATGCAGTTTATGCAAATTAAACATTTTTTTTTTCTTTTCTGAGGCAATTGGGGTTAAGTGACTTGCCCAGGGTCACACAGCTGTTACGTGTCTGAAACCAGATTTGAACTCAGGTTCTCCTGACTTCAGGGCTGGTGCTCTATCCACTGCGCCACCTAGCTGCCCCTAAATTAAACATTTTTAGAGCACTTTAAAACCATGGAACTTGTGATATATGGGACCATGGTTTTTACATTGTTGTTGTGATTTATTTATAGTGAACTTTAGAGTCACTGAATGTTAGAGAGGAAAGGACCTTAGAAAGCTATCACAGGGTTTCTGAGACAAGATTTTAGATGAATAAAATATCTTGGTAGTCTCCTGCTATAGGGTCAGTGTCTCAATACTCAGTAACTCTAGGATTTGGACCCAGAGCAGGGAGAAAGAATACAATGGGGATGAGAGGAGAAGATCAAAGAAAAAGAGAAAGCAAAAGAGTTAGTTTTGTTAAGCTCATACAGAGGTTAAAAGAAGGCAAGGTGTTGAGAGGGAAACTTTTGTGAACTAGCGAAAATTTTGCCTTATGCTAGTTTATGGCTCTGTAGACTAGTATTTGGGGAAACACAGACTGATACTGGCCTACCCTTTATTTATTAAGATAATTGATAAGGGAACTGAAGCCCAAAGAGGAAAAGTTAGCAGGTTGTTTGTGGTAGAACTGAACTCAGATCTTGGCCTTCTAGCTCTTATTCTGATTTTCCCTTTATCACAAACTACAGCTTAAAGGGGTGGCTCAGCTATGAAAAGATGAGGCAGCAGCCCAGCATCTGGAGCTTATCTTCATCAAGGCATGCATGAGAACTCCCTGAGGCTGGCAGAGGGGTGAGGAGGGGAGGGGAGACAAACAAACACATCAGGTGAAAGTTCTAAGAACTTGGAAATCTCCCTGTACCCATTGGGTACAGTATGTGATGGATTTTTTTTTCCTTAGCATTTATTTTTTGGCTAGTGAGAGGAGGTTATTCTCTACTGGCCTCAGCTTCCAGAGGAAGTCATTAGTTTATATGACTGAAATGGGATCAGAATGGAGCTGTAATAAAAGGTTTAAAGAAAACAGTGTGGGAACTATTTAGTTTCTCAAAATTGTATTCATTTCTTTTCTTTGCAAAAACCTCTATAGGGGCTAGCAAGTATGCATTTTAAAAATTTTGTATATACTTAAAAGCCATTGGGAATTACTTAGAAATGATAGAAGAAACTTTGTCATTATCCTGTGGTTATCAAAAAGCACTAAGCTGGTGATTTGCTTGCATTTAAGTTTCCATGTGGTGTTTTAAAAGATTTCAAATTGATGGAAACCCAGAGGTAATTTTCTTTTGGAATACTTTTATTATTGGAAAACTAATTTGCATAGAAAATCAGTGTCTTATATGGACTAGAGAGAAATGAAATTCTGGCTTTTAGGGAGTGTTCTAGCTTAGTGCCTTAGACATATAGTAGTAGTGACTTAATATTTGGTAAATGAGCAAATACTTTTAAAAAATCTTCATTGCAGGAGTTTATGTGGGAGGGATATATTTGGAAATTCATAAAAGGATAAAGAATTAAAAATACTCATTAAGTTTAGTAGTTAAGCTGTGATCTGCACATATTGAGAAGATGAAATTTTTTTTTATTAAAAGCTTTTTATTTACAAAACATGAGTGATTTTTCTACATTGACCTTTGCAAAACTTTTTTTTTTTTTTTTGTTCCAAGCTTTTCCCCTCCTCTCCCCCACCCCCTACCCCTAGATGACAGGTAATCTAATACATACTAAATATGTTAAATTATATGACAAATCCAATCTATACAGTTATCTTACTGCACAAGAAACATCAGATCTAGAAAGAGGAAAAAAACCCCAAAAATCTAAGAAGTAAAACAAAATGCATGGAAATATTCACAGAAAGCGTTAAAATGCTGTGTTGTGGTTCACACTCAGTTCCCACAGGCGTCTCTCTGGATGTATATGACTATCTTCATTGCTGAACAATAGGAATTGGTTTGAATTACATCATTGTTGAAGAGAACCATGTCCATCAGAATTGATCATTGTATAGTCTTGTTGATGTGTATAGTGTTCTCCTGGTTTTGCTGATTTCACTCAGCATCAGTTCATGCAAGTCTCTCCAGGCTTCTCTGAAATCATCCTGCTGGTCGTTTCTTATAGAACAATAATATTCCATGACATTCATATACCATAATTTATTCAGCCACTCTCCAATTGATTGGGCATCCTTTCAGTTTCCAGTTTCTTGCCACTACAAAAAGGGCTGCCACAAACATTTTTGCACATGTGGGTCCCTTTCCCTCCTTTAAAATCTCTTTGGGATATAGGCCCAGTAGAAACTCTGCTGGGTCAAATGGTATGCACAGTTTGAAAAATATTTGAGCATAGTTCCAGATTGCTCTCCAGAATGGTTGGATCCATTCACAGTTCCACCAACAATGTATCAGTGTCCCAGTTTTCCCACATCCCCTCCAACATTCGTCATTATCTTTTCCTGTCATCTTAGCCAATCTGACAGGTGTGTAGTGGTATCTCAGAGTTGTCTTAATTTGCATTTCTCTGATCAATAGTGATTTGGAGCACCTTTTCATGTGACTGGAAATAGTTTCAGTTTTTTCATCTGAAAATTGTCTGTTCATATTTTTTGACCATTTATCAATTGGAGAATGGCTTGAATTCTTATATATTTGAGTCAATTCTCTATATATTTTAGAAATGAGGCCTTTATCAGAACCTTTGAATGTAAAAATATTTTCCCAGTTTATTGCTACCCTTCTAATCTTGTCTGCATTCATTTTGTTTGTACAAAAACTTTTTAATTTGATAGTCAAACTTATCTATTTTGAGATTCTTGATTATCTCTAGTTCTTCTTTGATCACAAATTCCTTCCCCCTCCACAGGTCTGAGAGGTAAACCATCCTACATTGTTCTAATTTGTTTATAATATCATTCTTTACGTCTAGATCATGAATCCATTTCGACCTATCTTGGTATATGGTGTTAGGTGTGGGTCAGTGCCTAGTTTCTTCCATACCAGTTTCCAATTTTCCCAGCAGTTTTTATCAAATAGTGAATTTTTATCCCCAAAACTGGGATCTTTGGGTTTATCAAACTATTGTCATTGAGTATTTTGTCCTGTGAACCTAACCTATTCCACTGATCCACTACTCTATTTCTTAGCCAGTAGCAAATGGTTTTGATAACCACTGCTTTATAATATAGTTTTAGATCTGGTACAGCTAGGCCACCCTCATTTAAAGCTAGCATTTCTAATACAATATTGAATAGTAATGGTGATAGTGGGCAACCTTGTTTCACCCCTGATCTTATTGGGAATGGTTCCAGTTTATCACCATTACATATGATACTAGCTGATGGTTTTAAATAGATGCTACTGACTATTTTAAGGAAAAGTCCATTAATTCCTATACTCTGGTGTTTTTAATAGGAATGGATGTTGGATTTTATCAAATGCTTTTTCTCTGCATATATTGAGATTATCATATGTTTTTTGTTAATTTGGTTATTGATATAGTCAATTATGCTAATAGTTTTCCTAATATTGAACCATCCCTGCATTCCTGGTATAAATCCTACTTGGTCATGGTGTATTATTCTGGGGATGATTTTCTGTAATCTCTTTGCTAATATTTTATTTAAGATTTTTACATCAATATTCATTAGGGAGATTGGTCTA
>JAJPUD010005607.1:6835-54577 GCA_023553655.1 Myrmecobius fasciatus
CAAAGAATCCCTCACTTCCCTCAAGATGTAACTCTAGCATCACTTTCTACACAAAGACTTACCTGATCTCTCTTTAAAAACAAAAGCTAGAATTGATGTTGCTTTTTTAAGGTTTGCAAAGCATTTTACTTGTGTTATCTCATTTACTTCTCACAACTCTATGAGAAAGGTTGTATTATTATTTCCACTTTACAAACAGAAAAGTAAGGCTGAGAGGTTAAGTGACTTGACCAGAGTCATGCAGCTAGATAAGTGCCTAAGAAAAGATTTGGAGCCAATTCTTCCTGTTTCCAAGTCCAACACTACATCCACTATACTAACCAGTTGTGTAACTTCCCTATATTTAACTACCTTAATTTATTATGTATTTATTCTATATATAGCTACATATGTACATGTTATCTCCCTCAAAGAGAATGAAGGTTTCTTGATAGCAGCCAAACACTTATAAAGTACTTATATGCCAGGCTCTGTATTAAGTGCTAGAAATATAAAGAAAGGCTTTATTAATAGCCTCTTTCCCTTGAGGAACTCACATTCCAAAGGAAAGGACAATATGCAAACAACAACAATAGGAAGGATACAGAGTAGATGGAAAGTAATTTCATGTCAAAGGCACCAGCAGAAGGAATTGAGAAAGGCCTTTGGTCTTTTTATCTCCAGTGCCAAACACAATTCTCTTGCGTATAATAGGCATTGGTAAAAACTTGTTGGCTGTCACACTGCTTGAAATACCAGCAAGACACATTTGTTTTGTACTTTTTCCTTTTAAAAATGTAAACAACTCTGCTTATTTTTTCACTTACACTTGAATGTAAATTAGTTGAATGGATTGCTTTCACCCCAATACTTAATAATCATCAATATTTAGGTGATGAAAACTTAATATGAGGTTAATAAACAAGCCTGAGTTAAAAACAAAGATTTAAGCAGACAAAACAAAACAAAAAAAGCAAGACAAAATTTTGAAAATTTGGCAATGTAACATTAGATGGATTCCTTAAATATTCTACAAAAAATAAATTCATACATACCTCATATTATTTAAGTTTTAGGAATTTTTTTAATGCAAAACATTTTGTAATGCAAATAATAATACACTCCTCTAATCTAACCATTGTTTTGTAAAATGGGGAGAGTGAACTAGAGCTTTTCTAAAATACTTTCCAAATCTAACTCTATGAGCTTAGTTAATTTTTTAATGCTACGTTATATGTGTCTCAACCTATTATGAAGTGGTTTTTGAATATTTTATAAGACATAAAATAACTCAATTTAATTGATAATTATGTCCAGATCTGGAACTATCTCTTTATATGTTGAGCTGTATTTTATTTTTAATTTAATCTTTAATTAGTGTAAAAACTATCAGAGAATTTAATTCTGACATTATCGTATATAGAAGTCTTTTCTTTTTAAGAAAACCTGTTGTAGATAAATCTAAATCAACCAAACATTGAATCCAATTCAACATACATTTAGCATGTGCCTTTTAAATGTAAAGTATTATTCTGAATGATGGACATAAAAAGACTAAAAAGAAAATTTTCTACTCTCCAAAAATTTATAATATACAGTGATACATGTACACAAGCACAACACAAGAAAAACCAAGAAGGAAATAGATAATTTTAATAACTATGAGGAACAAGAAAAGGTTCGGAATCCTGAAGAAAAGGTTTGGAGAGAAGAGATAGGAAATATGGGAGATGGGAGTAGGGGAGAAGGGAGAGAAATAAATGTGGATTCTAGGAATCTACATCCTTGGATTCTAAACTCAGTACTCTTATTACATCACATAGTCTCCCAGACATATGCAGTATCATAAGCTAAATATATAAACAAAAAAAACAAAACAAACAAAAAAAAACACCAAAAGAAGAAATGGCAGCATCTTGTTTTGAACTTTAATCTGCTTTTTATCCTCCAGCAATTATTTACACAACATTTACTTGGCAACTAATCTAGTCAGAATTGTTATATCCCATATATTGTTATCAAGTATATCTCATGACTCCCCAATTAATTGTGAAGTATACACCTTCTGGGAAAGGATCATATTTTGCTGGAAGAGGTGTCAAGTACTAAGTAAGCACTTAGAAAATACTTACTAAATGTGATTTAAAATTTAGTTACACAAGGGGCAGCTAGGTGGCGCAGTGGATAGAGCACCAGCCCCGAAGTCAGGAGGACCTGGGTTCAAATCTGGTCTCAGACACTTAACATTCCCTAGCTGTGTGACCCTGGGCAAGTCACTTAACCCCATTTGCCTCAGCAAAAAAAAAAAAAAAATTTAGTTACACATAAAACTTATTACTTACCTTACTTGAACCTCCACTTCCTATCTGCTTTAATATGGAATAAATTCTTCCCTTAACCGAAATGTATTCATTTGAAGAAAATGATCCTGAAATCTTAAGAAAAGAGAAAGTGAAGGAGTAAACATGGCTCTTATTAATCTATATTCACTCAGTAAAACACAAACTGTTTCACTACAGAATATTATATTTTACAAATACAATGGCTCTATTGGTTAGGACTTTTTAAAAACGGTTCTATATGCATTGTGAGGCAAACAAAATAAGGAATCAAACCTAATTATCTATAAAATTCTTTCCAACTCTAAAACTTACAAGACTAAATCATTAGATTAAAAAAAAAATCTCAACTATAAATTGATAAACTATAATTTTTTTTAAACAAGAGATGTGATTACACACACACACACACACCCCAATTCAATCAGATATCTGCTATAAAAAGTATAGTTTAAATAAGTTTCTTGGAGGATTGAGAGATTAGATGACTTTAACAGTCACATACATAGTATGTCAGGGTCTTCCTGAATCCAAGTCCAGCTTTCTATTCACTAGACCTCACATGAAAATATTTAACGTGTGTTTTTAACTAGTTAATTCAGTGTTTTGAAAGTAGATCAAAATAAGGAGCAGAAACTAGAGCCAATCAGATCAATTACATTTTCAAAATTTAGGCACATGGGAATTTTGAGTTGGCATAATCCAAAACCAGAACGCATACAAATAATGACTACTTTATTTCTAGAATTATTCAAGTTATGATTATATGACTATCAAGAAGCTGCAGAAGTGATTCTTATACTGTTAAAGTTAGACTAGGTGAGGTTTGCATTTTCTTCCTACTCTAAGATTCTAGAAAATAAAAATATGTAAAATACATTTTAAGTTATTATTACAGGTGGGAGAGGGAAGAAAAAAAGAGAATATGCATTTATTTATATTATGTCAAGCACTATGCTAAGTGCTTTACAAACTATCTCATTAAATTAAAATTAAATTTTTTCTACCTGTAAGCTTTGAAATGGAGTAACTGGTGTTTGTTGCTGCTTTAAGTAGGAAGGTTGGCTGTAAGGAGTAGAAAATTGATGTCCGGGTGGAAAATCACTCTTCACAACTGGAGTTCTAAAACTAAGACACAAATCATTGTATTGTCAAAAAAAATATTAAGATTTTATATATGGTTTTTAGTTTTCTTGTATTAGAAAAGTTAGTATATTTCCAAACAAGGTCAAATTATATGTCAAATAGCACCTGAGTCAAAATTTTATTATTTTGCTGATTATTTGAAGTATTTATCTGGTTAAATATGTTCTTATAATTTCTGGATTACTTGTCCTTGAAGGCAAAATAAATATTCTATTGATATCTTATCAAATTTGTGAAATACTTAACAACTGTCAAATAGGCGACCACAATATCATGAGACTTGTGTGAAAAGCCAAGTTTCTTACAAGACAAATGAACTTTATGTAGAAACCCGAAGAATTTACACTCCTTACAGAAGTTAGCATGTTTATGACAATACAAAAGGAAAAAAAACAGGAAAAAACAAGCATGGGAGGGGGGAAATCCATTAAAAGTGGGAAAAGGACAAAACCTCACCTAAAGAGGAAGAAGACAAGGCAATGGCAAAAGCAGCATTCTTTTCCTTTCACTGTCAAAATGACCAGTATCTATCTTGCCTCCCAAGGACACCCAGGGAATTCTTAGAATTACTTGGAGTACAAACAACAAATTATATCAACTGTGGTTAGGGGGAGCTTCATCCTTCACATATTCAAGACCTCCTGAATGTGCTGAGAACAGTGTTTGGAAAAATAAGGCAACTCAAATTTCAGGGGATCCCTTAATAGCCCTTAACACTACCAACTAAGGTAAGTACCAACAAGAATTCTTTTATAAAGAGGCTTTGGGAAAAAGCTAAAAAGTTGATTTATTATCTGTCAAAGTATTTTCTGTTTCAGTATCCTACTACTATTAGCACTTTAAGAAGTATTCCCAAGCCAGGTTATTTCATCACTTTGACTGGTCTTCATATCATTTAAGCTATAATATAACATCACATACAGCATTACTGACTACTGGGCTAAGACAATGGGTGTGCTTAGAAAAGTTTATTTGACATAGTCACAGGGGCTATGCATATTAAATCCATGGGAGGGGAGACTGGATAATTCCTAAATTAATTCCAATGCTATGATTTTATATTTAAACTATTTCACAAGGAGATCAATTACAGTGACATGCATTGGAAACCAGAGGGCACTATGACACTCAAATCTATTTCCAAAGAATGCTTTTTTTAAAAAAACGTGATCAGATTTGCCAGTTTTTGAGAGTTAGAAGTTTTCCTGCCACACCCTCTGATAATTAATATAGTATTTCCTTGCTCATTTTCTTTGAAAAAAGTAGCAGACTTGCTTAAGCCCTGGAAATTATGTTCAACTATTACATGAGTCTGGCAACACTACACACTTTGTATTTAGTAGCCTTCTGTGGACCATGGACTCAAATCATGACTCTTCCCCAATCAGTAACAATATTATTTGACAACTAACATTTATATGGCTCTTTTAAAATCTACAAAGAATTTTATAGGGTCAGCTAGGTGGCGCAGTGGTTAGAGTACCAGCCTTGAAGTCAGGAGGACCTGAGTTCAAATCTGGTCTCAGACACTTAACACTTCCTAGCTGTGTGACCCTGGGCAAATCACTTAACCCCAATTACCTCAGTACCCCCCCCAAAAAATTACATATACATTATCTTATTTGAGTCTCATAATAATATTGTTATAGTTACCACAGTTATCTAAGGTTCAAAAGATTACATTATTTATCCAGGGTAACAGAGTTAAATAAATGATAAAGCCAAAATTTGAATCTGAGTCTCGCTGACATCATGTCTACATTTTTATCCCCACTATACCACCCTTCTTATTCACTTATGTTCAGAGTTTATCTTTTTCCAATTTGAATTGTCACTATTATAATAGTCATCATGAAGAATCTCACTTTTTTTGTCTTAAAGCAGAAAGTCAGGTACTCTTGTATTCTGAGTAGTTGGCACAGTATTAGCACTCAGAAAGTATTTAAACTGAACCTCCTATGTAGTATTTGTTTCTTTTTCCTACTTCTCAATTGCCCTGTCCTTCAAAGCTAATTATTTTTTTCTTTCTGATTTTGAGTTTTTGGTGTGGCTTGTTTTAGGAGGAATAAAAAATAATCTATGATTGTTTTGAAGAAAAATTTTTAAAAGCTCAAAGAAAGCAAAGCAGATCAATCAGAAATGACATCAAATTCATTATTCATTAACTAGTCCTATAATTGTTTCTACCAGTATCTTAAAAAAAAAAAAAAAAAAAAAAGAAAACTAACCCTAAAAAATTTATATTAAAAAAAAAAAAAAAAAAAAGGTTTTACATCCATATAGATTTGGGAGATAGATTTAAAAAAAAAAAAACTGAGATGAGAATTCACTAAAAAAAGATAACTATAAAAGGAAAAGGCTTACCAGGCCATGTAGTCACTTAATGTGTTGCTGCTGTTGCTGCTGGGCGTATTACACACAAATTTGTTATCAATTCTTTTAGGAACTGTTATTGGTGACGACTGTTTTGAAATAGTTAGGCCAGGTTGTTCAAAACTGGAACGTTTTTGCTAAACCAAAAACAAACACGTTGAATTTTAAAATGATTTTCACATTCAACCCTGCTTATTAAGCTTTCTACATAATCAAAATAGAAAGTAGAGAAAACAGAAAAAAGAATGCTCATACAAAACAATGATAGTTTTGTTATCTGCACCTATTTTATGCCCCTTATTTTCTACTCTTAATTAACTCATTTCTCTAAATTAATTAAAAAACTGAAAATTCATTTCCCAGTAATAAAGGACCATATGGATTTTAACAAAATACCGGCACTTTTTAGTCTTAATAATCTGTTCCTAAAAACTTCTATATCCTAGCCAAAATTATGTTTATTATCCTTACAATTTAAAGATTTCCCAAAATACACAAGACCATTATTTATAGAAAAAAATTCTAACTATTCAATATACTTAAAAACCTTTCCTTTTTAATTCTTAATCCATTAAGTATGATATGCCAGCAAAGGAAATCTCAATTGCAATATTATGATATTTTTGAAATGATATTCTAAATAAAGACTATAAGAATTATACATTTATGCTATATAACAGGAATAATTATGTTCAATGATTACCTCTGGTAAGGCATTTCGGTTTGCCTCTGGAATCTGCCAATGATTAGAAGTTGCAACAGGATTTTGGTTTAAGGATTCTGATTTTCTGTTACTATTACTACTGAAATTAGATAGTCGATGGATCTGGTTATTTTCTGGTACTTTTGGTTCTTGATAATGCACTCTGTTATCTGGAAATTGTATTAATGCACAATGTTTATATAAACAACTTCACAATAAAATCTCAACATTAACAGTTTGCTACCAAAATTACTTCTATTTTGTGCAAAGGTTTCTCTTTGTTCTAAAAATCTATAATGTGCCTTTGGCATGTCATTGTGTTAAAGATTTAAGTACTAGTTAAGAGAACTTTCTATTTATTACTATTTTTGATATGAATACCTCCAATTCATATTTAAAAATAAATATGCAACCATTTTACTAATAAAGACAATACAAATTCTTCATTTTTCATTGCCTTTTAGCTAATTTTGACCTACACACTACAGAATTCCCAAAGGCAAAGTATATAGAATATCACAAAGAAAACTCCTAATAACGAGAACAATGATTTGTTATCCAGTATTTTATCAGCTTAAAATGTTATTTACTTAGTATTTCAGTCTCTAATCAACCAACAAATATCAAGCTATTAATATATATAAGGGACTATTTTGCCATCTGCATAAAACAATGATCATTGATATTCAAAAGCATAATCCTGAGGTACTGCCAGTTCCTCAACTAGCTCCTAAAAATTAAAATATATTGAGTATAGCTTTTATTGTATTTTACCTTCAAATACTGAAAATCCACACAATGATACTATATGAACACTCTCAGTCCTATCATGTCAGACAACAGGTTTTACTGTTATGGAAACCAATAAAAACATTAGCTACCTTCCTGTTTTTCCACTAGATATATCAAATCTATACCCAATCAGAACACTTATGTACAGACTAGACAAAACAATTGGATCCAAACATTTTATTTTTTGGTGTCAAATGCCCTTGACTATTTGATGCCTTTTATTAAGAAAATGTGTAAACTCCAACTTGGGCTGAAAGATTACTCCTAGAGCTAATTCTTTCATTTTGCAAACTATACACATTATAAAAGATATCATGTGGAAAAACAGAAATCACCCACATTATCGGATTTATTTCCTTGGTGGAAAAAATACTAGTCAAGTACTTTACAGACAGCATCAGTGTCTCTTACAACTGGACAATTCATTAAACTGCATTACAATCAAGAATCATTGCAGTAAATTATCCATCCTTCCTTTTCCTCAAGTTAAACAATCTTTTATACAAAACTCTCAGTACTTCTCTTAGATTATAACTCAGAGAGTAGAATTTTTTTGATATAAGTGTCTCTAGAGGTTATCTATTTCAAACTGTATCTGAAAAATTCTCAAGTAGTTGTCATCCAATGTCCATCTGAAAACTAAATACATAGAACCTGCTACTTCCATAGAAAGCCATTTTTTTGAGCAGCTCTAATTATTAAGAAATTCTCACACAATACTTATTTTCCTACTCTTCCACAATTCTCAACAAATGCCTGATCACCTAACACACAAAAAAACCAGGGTGGTGAAGGAATATATGGCTATCTCTAGATAAAAATTATTCTCTTTGCTGGTTACTTCAGCTAATCCTTATTTGATGGAGTCAAGAAAAAAAAGTCTGTGGTACTTTTATTTTTTAAAAGAAAAAGAACAATGAATTGTAATATTTCATTTCCTTTTTTGTACTTTGGATCCCTTACCTTCTTTTTTAGTTGGAAGACAAGATCCTATTTTATTCCTTAGTGTTACTGTTGAATCAGGAGTAAGCTCTGAATCCTTATCACCTGATAACTGAAAATTCAGAGTAGATATTTTCAAGTGTCTACATGAAAAGATTTAAAAGCTTCAAAATGCCAACTAAAGTAAACTGATAGATTTTAATAATACCTTTTAGCATTTTTTTTAGTTTAAAAATCTTATTCAATTTAGATCAGCATCTTCATGTGTACACACACATACACACACATTTGTAAAGTCAATTGTCAGTAAAGACAAACCTGTGTATAGTATAGCTATAGAGAAAATAATATTGGATGAATCATTTTTAATGAGGCTAAAATATATTAGTTTTCGGAAAAGGTAGAAATTTGATGTATATATAGTGCCTCATGACCACAAGTTCTAAGGTTTTTTGTTTTGTTTTTTTTTTTTATTACTGTAACTTTACTCACCCAAAATAATTATATTAACTTGAACATTTTTTTTTTTGTCAATATAACACTCAATCATTATAATCCTAAATACTATGTTCTAAAATATCACTTACGTTCCAGGATTAAAGAGATCTTTGGCTAAGGTTAAAGATTATCATTACACACAAAACTATAAAAAATATCAAACTATGTAGGAGGAACTGTTTTCCTTGTCTTTAATTACTGCACACTATTTAAGAAAAGGTAGAATAGTTTTCTTTTTCCCTGCCCCACAATCTTTGTTCAAATAGCCATTCTAGACCATTTTACTGTCTATTTGATTGAGAATTTCTCTGCTTGACAAAGCTGATTCTTCAAGAAAAGGACAAGCTCTGTTGCTGGGACCACATAGGACCATATGAAAATATATGTCATTTAATATTTTTGTAGTAAATTTCAGAACACCAAAAGCAATTAACTTGCAATATCATGACCAGAAAGAATCTAATTTTTAATAACTTAGGGTTTTTTTTATATACAGACTAAAAATCTGAAATACCTTTATATTTTTTAACTCATATGAATCACCTTCACTTGCTTCCGGTTTTGGCACATTAAGATCTTGATATTCTGATCCAGGGGTTTGTCTGTCATCCATGAAAGAAAACAACTTTAACATTCATCTTAGTAACACATCTTTCATTTCTATCATGCACAAAATGTGTTATATTTAGCATATCCATAATTCTATAAAACAGCAGATGCCCGATAAGAGCAGCATGGTATAGGTTAAAGAATAGTAATTCTAAAGTCAGAAGAATCAGGTTCAAATCTCAACTTTGGCATTGAGATATATGATCTTGGGCAAATTGCTTAATAACCTCTCTGGGCCTCAGTTTCCTTATGTGAAAAATAAGATGCCTGGATTACAGTCTTCAAGATTTCTTCCACCTCTGGATATATGATCTTAAATAATTGCTTCTTTCATTTCTTTCTTTTGGGGGAGAGGGAAGGCATACATTTTGAGTTTCAAATTTTCTCCTCCTTTCCTTCCAAGATCACATTAGAGAAAGGTCAATATTATATACACACAAAGAAAAATCATACAATACACACTTCTATGTATCAGTTCTTTCTATGAAGTGAGAGAGCATTTTCCTTCAAAAGACCTTCAAAGTTGATTTGAATGATCATATTACTCAGAATACCTAAGTCATTCTTAGTCACACTTTCAACAAAATTGCTGTTACTCTATTCAGCAGTCTTAGTTCTGCTCATTTCACTCTGCATTATTTCATGCAAGTGTTTCCAGGTCTTTCTAAAACCAACCTGCTTATCATTTCTATGGCACTGTAGTATTCTATTATAATCATATATGTCAATTTATTCAGTCATTTCCCAATTGACATATTCCTTCAATTTCCAGTTATCTGCTACTACAAAGAGAGCTACTGTAGATTATTTCTCTTTTTCCCTGATTACTCTAGGTAACAGACCTAATAGTGGTATTGTTAAGTCAAAGACATAGAGTCGCATAACTCTTTGGACATAGTTCCAAATAGCTCTTCATAATAGTCGGATCAATTCACAATTCCACCAATAGTATATTATTGTTCCAATTTTTCCACATCTCTTCTAGCATGTCATTTTTCCCTTCTATCATTTTAGCCAATTTGTCCAATGTGGAATGATATCTCAAAACTGTATTAATCTGCATTTCTCTGATAAGTAATGATTTAGAGCATTTTTTCATTTGACTATATATGTATATATATAACTTTGACTTCTTTCAAAAACTGCCAGTTCATATCCTTTGAGCATTGATCACATGAGAAATGATTCATAATCTAATAAATTTGATTTAGTTCTCTATGTATTTCAGATGAGGCTTTTATTTCCTCCCTTATTTTCTGCTTTTCTTGTAATCTTGGCTATATTAGTTTTAATTAAAAAAAAAAAACACTTTTGTAATGTAATCAAAATTATTTACAACCCAGTGTTTTCAGTTATTTATTCATAAAATCTTCACACCTACAAATCTAATAGATATGTTCCAAGTTTTTCTAATTTACTTATGATATTTCCTTTTATATGTCTGTCATGAATCTATTTTGATCTTATCTTGGGTAAAGGGTGTAAGATACTGACCTATCCTGAATTTCTACCAAATTGTTTTCCAATTTTCCCAATATTTTTATCTATTCTATTTCACTGATGAGTCATTCTATTTCTTAGCCAGTACTAGATAGTTTTGATAAGTATTGCCTATATTATAATATAGGTTAAGATCTGGTACAACTAGACTCTTTTCCCCATTAATTCCTTTGATTATTTTTGATCTTTTGTTATTCCAAATCAATTTTTTTTTATTTTTTTCTGGCCTAATAAAATAATTTGTGGTAGTTTAATTGGGATGGCATTGAATGAGCAGATTAATTTAGGTAGAATTGTTCTTTTTATTATATTGGCTCTGCCCCTTCATGAACAATTAATATTTCTGCAATTATTTAAATCTGATTTTATTAATATAAAAAAGATTTTAAACTCTGTTCAGGTAGTTCCTGGGTTTGTCTTAGATGTACACTCTCAGGTACAGCAAATTGTCTTAACTGGTAAGTAAATATGAACTAATAGTCTATTTCTGTTACCCCTCCAATTTGAGGATCAGATTACAATAGCTAGGAAAGGTATAATAGGTATTTTCTTAGGAATGGCTCTTCTAGACTAATTTTCAAACCAAAACTTTTATTTCAACTTGTCATCCCCTCTCACTAATAAAGCATACAGTAAAAACTAGCACATATAATTTAATCAATTGGAACCAAAATAGTATGCTTCCTTGACCCAAAAATCATAGGGTCTAGAAGAAAATCACCTCCCATTTTGCCACTCCAGCACTGAAAAAGAACTTCCTTCTTTTAAGACAGCTACAGAACACAAATTAAGTACCTACTAAATGGAAAACTTTGTGCAAAGCACAAAAGATAAGTCTATCTAGTAATACCACTCTCTTCCTACACTTTATTTTAACAAGATAATAAATTACCAAAGAAAGCCATAACACATTCAATGTAACAAAATATGCAACTGTTAATACTGACTTAGCTATACTTCACATTAGAGTTATGAGTTCTAACAAGAATAGCTGTTACTAAAACAGGTGGTGGTGATGAGATTGATGTTACATATGCTACTTATCTATCAGTAATAATTGAATGGTGGATGTATCCTGGGCACTGCCCATATATAGAATGATTCAAAGTTATTTAAGCTTTAAAAGCTTAAAAATGAACTTTTGGGATCCCTGTATTTATGTGTACTCCTAAGTTTCAGGTTAACAGAGGAGAGAACTGAGGCCTTGGGAAATTAAATGAATTGTCCATTCATACAGCTAATAAATGACAAGGCAAATTTGAATCTAGATTTTCCTGACTGCCCATCAACATTAAGTATAATTTTCTTAAAAAAAAAAAAAAAAAAAAAAAAGTAGCTATTAGTCTATAAGACAAGATCATTTTAACATCTTTCCTTAATATATTAAAAGCAAAATATATATACATGTACATATGCATATGAGGATGCACACACACATACACACCCTTACCTTTTTGTAGAACTCTGTCCAGATGGACCATCTTTCTCCACAGGTCCACCTGGGCTGTTTATAAGGTTAACTGGAATCCTTCCAAATGGACATGACTAGAGATTTTTGGAAAGAATAAAATAACTAGGTGTGAAATTAAATAAAATTCAAAGCCTAAACTTCACAATAATCTTTATTATGCCACACAAAACATTTTAAAACTCTTACTGGTTTAGATTTGTTTAGCTGCTTCAAGGGATTTCTACTACTCATTTCTGTATCCTGAGGGGGTATGTTCTCCCTAAAAAAGAAAATACACTAAATTTTTAAAGTATAATTTTTATGCAGGATCAAAGTAGACAGGCATCTTCAATAACTTAGTTTTCTTACCCATATAAAAATCTGGCCACGTTAGATAGTCTTCTGGAATCAGAATTAATATTTCTATTCTGTAAATTTCCAAGTGGGTTTTGGAATGATTCCTGAGTATTTAAAATGGGAATTGCTGTAAACAACATAAAGAATAGCTTAATTTATATATGCACATGGTTGGCTATATGTTCTTCTGAATATAGCTTATGGTTTTGTCTTTAACTCCAAGCTGCCCTGTATGTTAAAGTTGTTTTCCATTGGTCTCAATAGTGTTGCTGTTCAGTTGTATCCAATTTTCACGATTCCATTTTTGTGGCAAAAATACTGAGTGATTTGTCATTTCCTCCTTCAGCTCATTTTGAATGAAACTGAGGTAAACAGAATTAATGACTTGCCCAGCTAGTGTCTGAACAGAAATGAATTTATCTGGCTTTATACTGACATATGATCCCATTCTGAGTCCCCCCAGAATCATTCTGTGATGCACTGACCTTTCTATACTAAAGTTTGAAAGTCATTTTTTAAAGGCAGTTTCTAAGGCATTCTTATAAAAAATAATATACATATCATACTTGAAAGAAAAAAAAATCCTGAATCCTTTATTCATAAGTGCTAACCATAGACCAAATAGCAAAATACGTACTATGAAATTTACCTAAATAGTTGTTTTTTTCCTCCTCTGAAAGCAACTGTTTTTTCTGTAGATTCAAATTCCGCATGGCGTTTTCTAACATTTCTTGTGGGACTGCACCAGATTCTAGGGCTTTCTGGAGAAGTTGCTTACTTTTTTTAAAGTTACCTAACAAGCAATGAAAAACAAGAATGAGACCATAGTCTTGTCCTTAGTTATACTTTTTTTCCCCCCCTGACAACTACAGTTCTGTCAGTTTTAGCTTATAACTAGAAAATAGGAAAATGAATAGTTGGGGTGAGGTCTCTATCTGATTTCAGAGTGAAAGTAGAAAATAGAAGCAACCATAAGAGCTAGAAAAATTAAACAAAATAAGTTATACATTTTAAGAGTTCTATAAAAAGGTTATAATTTATGAAATATGTAAATAGCATATTCCTGAAATATGTATATTATAGATTATAGTATGATGACTTCACTTATTTCATGCTACATAAAATTTTTAATTTTAATTCATCTTTTAAAAAATTGATATATCCAATTGTTCACTGAAGAAAACCATATACACCCAGAGAGAGGGATATGAAATATGGACAACGTAACATTTTCATGATCTCTATTGACATTTGCTTGCATTGTGTTGCCTTTCTGATTCTTTTTTTTTTCTTGTAGATAGGATTTTTCTTGCATAATTTCTCAAGCATTTCAACATTATTAACATGTAGTGGACTTCCTGCCATCTAGGGGAGGGGAGGGGACTGGGGGTAAAATTTGTAATGGAAAGCTTTGTAAAGATCAATGTTGGGAAACTACCCATATACATGTTATACAAATAAAAAGCTTTAATAAAAAAAAATTAATATAGTCACCTGAATCAACATTCTCCTCACACCATACACACTCCAGTTCTTAGTATACTCTCAATAAATATGCATCAATGTACTATTTGTATTAGTATTAGATGATTTTACTTAACTATTTTCAAGAAATCTACTTTGTGGTTGGATTTTGTTGGAAAGTACTATTAAATCAAAGCCAAAATGTATCAACAAATGTTGAAAGACATGCAACCAAAACACTTTTTGTAATTTGATTTTGCAATACATTTTTTTAAAAAAGCTAATTTTTAGAAAATCACAGGTACCTTTCATATGCATCAGCAACCACTTTACAAATAGTGACACAGACCTAACAACTGTAAATACTTTGTGCCTTTTTTTCCCCTTAGTTCCATGGAAGAAGTATTCTTTTCTTCTTAATTTCAGAGGTGCTACAGCTGGGCTTATTGATGTTGTATGATAGGCCCAATTAAGAAAATCTTCTGTAAGTGATCACCAAGACGTCTGAAAGTGGTATCCATCTTTGGATGTGGCTTAATCCTAAATTCTATTAGAGTAGTAATAGAGATATAGCTAATAGTTCCGTAGATAACAGGGAAGGGAAGCAAAAAATCCAACCAATCCCCTGAACAGCCATGTATAAAAATCATTTGTGCCCATCTATGCTATTGCTGCCTACCAGTCATTTGATAACTAATTGACTTATTTCTATAGATAATTCAAATTTCAAAAAATGTATATGTTCTCAGATCATTACCACTACCACTTATCACAATACCTGGCACAAAGGAGGCACTTAATAAATTATGTTGATTAACATAAAATATTAATAAATTATGTTGATTAACATTAAATATTAAATACTGTTTCACAAAGTACTACAAATAACAGTGTAGCTCCTGTAGCTCCTTTAAACTAATTTAGTGTAGGTTATCAACAATAAACTAAAAGATATCAAAAAATTATTTTAAGCATTAATGTTTCAGAGATGTGGAAGATATAAAATAGAGAAGAGTCGTGTCAGATTCAAATAGAAACTGATCCCTATGAGTCATATACTAAGAAAACCATAAATAATAACAATGAAAATTAAAAACTCAAAGTTCATATGGAAAATGCTCTAAATCATTACTTTATACATATATTTGAAAAATAATTTCTTATTAGTTGCTCTATTTGTTCAGGTTGTAACCTTTTATATTTAAATCATGTATTCATTTGAAATTTATTGTGGGATACTGTGTGAGATTCTGGTCCACACCAAATTTATGACAGAAAAATGTGAATTAAAACCATTCTAGAATTTCACCTCCTATTCACCAAATTACCAAAATTGTAAAAGATCTAAATAGCATTGGAGGGGCTGAGGGAAAACACAGTGATATAAAACTGGCAGAATTTTTAATTGATTCAGTTCACCTAGAAAACAATTTGGAATTATACAAGTAAAATTACTGAATTGTTCATACCCTTTAATCTAATGAAAAATATGCTAAAGAGGTCAAGGACATAAAAATACCATATATGCTAAAATATTCACAATGTTACTTCCTGGCATAATAAAACCAAAAATTTTAAAGAATGTAGCTACCTAGCAATTAGTGAATGACTGAATAAATTATGGCTCATGAATAAAACAGAAAATTTCTGCATTTTAAAAATGATGAAAAGCATAATTTCATAGAAAACTGAGGTCTGTATGAGTTGATGAAGAGTGAAGTAAGTGGATCCAAGAGAACAATTTATACAACACTGTAAAAGAAAACTCTGAAAACTTAAGGTATAAATTCAAAATACTCCAATTCTCCAGGTTATCCACTGCCCTTTCTAGCTTTACTCCTGTTTGCCTCTGTGCTCTTGAGTTGTTCATCAATCATGACCCAGAATGCTATTTGCTACTAGCCTCAGTTCTGCTGCTATACCATAAAGGATATAAGAATAAAAGGGGTCCTTGATCAACAAAATATGGACCCAGAAAGTCATCAGTCAGAGACTACAGGTGATACAACAAATCTTAAATCAAAATACATAAATCAAGAGTGGGGCACTGACATTCAAATTAACAGATAAATACAAAGCATTGTGTTAAGTTCAATAGTCTTTAGGCACCAGAAAACTTTAGCTCTACCTAGAGTCTGAATAGCTCAAAGAACCAAATTAATCCAAGAAAACTGATTACTCTAACCAAACTTTAAAACAGAAAAGGATGGTATATTTAAAGGTAATATTACATTTCTAAATTGAGAGACATTTCTTTTCAATCACAGATACTCAGGAAAGTTATTTTAATTCCATGAAGCTTCCTTTAATCAAAAGGCTTAATAATTTTCTCGTTTGGGGAAAAAGAGAGCATCCTCATGGTTCAAATCTTCCTTTTGCTTTCCTGAAAGTTGAAGGACTCTTGGCCATATGACATATATCGCTGATGTTTGCTTTTAAATAGCATTTCAAATTCAAGGATTTATTAGGCATTTATACCTGTTGTCTCAAAAATTCGCTTCATATTATATTGATTTAATACAAAGCACTGAACTATAAACAGGTAAATAAAACAACCTTTTAAAGACCAGATATAAGACATACTTGTAACATAGATAACCAGTTTTATCTTACCTTGAGATAGTTCAAACTGTGCAAAAGATACATGCACAAAAGCAAATCTCTTGCAATTAGCTTTGGCCATCTGAAAGCAGTCACGTGCATCTTCTGGTTCTTGAATACTATAAGATATAATGAAGACTGGGATGAGATGAGAATAAAAAGAGCTACAGAAAGTTAACTATTTATAGCATCAGTAATTCTTCAAAAAATTAGTATCTCAAGGATTTGTTGTCTCAGGCTGTCATGTAACATTGGTATTACTGAGAATACCAATTTTCAGTATAATACATTTTTCTGCATAATAGAATAAAGTTAGAATACAACCTATTATGTATATACCTATGAAGTTTAACTGCACATCCAGTATTTTTAAATCTTGGACAAATCTAAATGATCTTGGACAAATAGACATTATAGGATTTTATTACCATTTGTGTAAAAATTATAAGAAAAGACTGTTTACAAATAATTTCTCTGGTCACATTTTTTTAAAGTCATTTTCCATGAATAGTCTATATAAATACATCAAGAAATTTAAGTAGGAAATGATTGTGTAGAACTGCATTGTTAACTATATCTTTCTAAATAATTAGGCTTAGCGTATAAAGAATCATTTACTTAAGTTTAAAATAGTTTACAATTTTTCTGTTTAGCGTCAACACACTAAAAGTGGAAGGTAGGGGAGAATTTAAGAAAAAAAATATATTTTGAACAACTTAGTTATAAATTATTAACATTTGTAAATAATAATTTTATATTTATTTTGATATTGTGAAGTATTTATAGTATTTACAAATAAAACTCACTATCTAAATGTATCTGGATAACATAGAACAGACTAAACTCACAAGCAATTATTGCCCACTGCATGGGTCTTCCCATGCATTTTATGTCAGTTATGACACAAAAGACAGAAATGAATTCCGAATCCTTACCTGTGAATACTACAATTAATACTTACACTTTCTATTTTAACATAATTAACATGTAGTGGATATCCTGCCATCTAGGGGAGGGGTGGGGAGTAGGGGGGAAAAATTTGTAACAGAAAGCTTTGTAAGGGTTAATGTTGAAGAATTACCCATACATACGTTTTGCAAATAAAAAGTTTTAATTAAAAAAAAACAAAAAAAACAAAACCCAAAAACTTACGCTTTCAGTTCAGCAAATCTAACTTGAATTTGAGCAAAACTTTCATTTTGACCATATTTGTCTGGAGGAAGCGCTTCAATTGCTTGACTATAACGGCCAATCAATTTGTTTAAAAATCCATCATCTTGAGGAACACTTTTTTTTTCTATTTTTAGCAAAAAACTTAACCAATTCTCTGGAGTGTTTGCTGTCATCATAATTCGGTTTACAGTTCCTGAATTGTCTGAAAAAAAAAATGATTAAAATGAACTGTTAAGTCTGAGAAATAAAGCTATATAAAACACATAAATTCTAAATAACAATATTACATCCAATAATAATTCCAGAAACATATATAACTCCTGAAAAACTATACAATTAAATAACCTAACAATGCTTTAAATTTGCAAAGTGCTTTTATGTATATTAGCTCATTTAACTAAAAATGCATACAACCACAGAGTGCATAGCTTAATTCATCATTAGCATATATAGTACTCAAAAAATTACATTATACATCATCAATTCTTTGGTCAAAATCCTCTATCAACCACTAGGGACAAATATCAGCCCTCTTTCAGTGGCACTTAAAACCATCACCTTAAGTTACCCTACCTACATAAGCAGCTGGTAGTAGAATGAATACAACATTGGACTTGAAATCATAAAGACTTGATTTGAGACCCTGCCTCAAACACTTACTAGTTGTGACCTTATAAAAATAATTTAATCTCTCATTCTCAGTTTCCTCATCAGCAAAATGAGGATAACTAAGCTTATCAAGATAAAAATATGCAAAACATATTGTAAACATTAAATACCATATAAATATTGTTATTTTGAATTTTGTGTCTTAAACAGGCTACTATCACTGAAAATATGGATCCTCAGCTTTAAAAATATATCAAAATATTTTCAGGCAATAGCTGTTTCTTTGTCGCATCTCATCCAGTATTTTAATATTTATGATTTCCTTAATCTAGATCTTCTTAGTACATGTACACTCCATTTATCCTACCCTATTAGCACTTGCTGATCAATACTGCTTTTAGACAAAGGTATGAATTTCTTTAAACAATACATTTTTGAAAAGTGTTAAGTAAAATCACTGTAAACATACTTATTAAGCAGGCAGTTTTAAAAATATCTCAAAATTCTAAAGAAACACTATTTATAAGGAATCCTATAATGAATTTTTAGTAAATCATAATTTTCATATAATATCAAATTTGTCAAGCATAGGGAATTGAATTTCTTCTGTGAATTTTCTAGATAACTTGTTTATGTTTACTATTTTAATCCTATCTGACTCTTCAGTCTGTTTAGTTTTCTTGTCAAAGATACTAAAATAGTTTGCCATTTCCTTTGTCAGGTCATTTTACAGAGAAGGAAACTGAGGCAAAGTTAAATGACTTGCCTAGGATCACACAGCTAGTGTCTGAGATCAGATTTGAATTCAGGAAGATGAGTCTTGTCTTCAGATCTGGTACTCTATGCATTGTATCACCTAGCTGCCCCACAGAAAATTTACATGTATTTTAATTCCATAATTTTTAAAATGCCTTTTATCAGCTCACATTTTATGGCACTTAAAGGTATGAAAAGGGTAGCAAAAGATTACGTCTCACAGTTCAAAAGGCAAAGGGTCTGAAAGTATGAGACATGTTCATGAGATTCAAACCCAATTCTACTGGTTAATTAAGGGTGCTCAATTTACTACATTTTGCTAGCTTTTTAAATGCTTTTTCTTTATCAGTTGCTGTAATCATGAATATGTAGCATTATGCTTTTTAAAACAGTGATATCCCTACACACCTGTCAGATTGGCTAAGATGACAGGAAAAGATAATGACGAATGTTGGAAAGGATGTGGAAAAACTGGGACACTGATACATTGTTGGAGGAACTGTGAATGGATCCAAACATTCTGGAGAGCAATTTGGAATTACCCTCAAAAAGTTACCAAACTGTGCATACCCTTTGACCCAGAAGTGTTTCTACTGGGCTTATATCCCAAAATGATTTTAAAGGAAGGAAAGGGACCCACATGTGCAAAAATGTTTGTGGCAGCCCTTTTTGTAGTGGCTAGAAACTGGAAACTGAATGGATGCCCATCAATTGGAGAATGGCTGAATAAACTATGGTATATGAATGTCATGGAATAGTATTGTTCTGTAAGAGATGACCAGCAAGATGATTTCAGAGGCCTGAAGAGATTTGCATGAACTGATGCTGAGTGAAATGAGCAGAACCAGGAGATCATTATATACAGCAACAACAAGACTATACGATGATCAATTCTGAAGGATGTGGCTCTCTTCAACAATGAAATGTTTCAAACCAGTTCTAATTGTTCAGTGATGAAGAAAGCCATATATACCCAGAGAGAGGGATATGAATGTGGACCACAACATAACATTTTCATGCTCTCTATTGATGTTTGCTTGCATTATGTTTCCCACTCAGATTTTTTTTTCCTTGTAGATCTGATTTTTCTTGAATAGCAAGATAACTGTAAAAATATATATACACATATTTGATTTGTCAAGTATTTTAACATAATTAACATGTAATAGACTTCCTGCCATCTAGGGGAGGGGTAGGAACTAGGGGGAAAAATTTGTAACAGAAAGCTTTGCAAAGGTCAGTGTTAAAAAATTACCCATACATATGTTTTGCAAATAAAAAGCTTTAATAAAATGAAATAAATAAATAAAACAGTGATATCCTCAGAAGCAACTCAGCTATATAGGGCTGCTTTCTCCTAAAAGTAACTTTAAAAAGCTATTTCAATGTAGAATTTTTAGAGAATTGTGGGATTTTTGTTTTTCAACACTATCTTGAAAAAGAGGTTGATATTAAATCGTTGACCTCTTTTACATAATAGTACCATTTGTAGGAGTATAGTTGTTCATTCAATTATATCAGATTCTTTGTGACCTTGTATACATAAGGGGCCAGGCCCTTCGATCCTTCAGTCTCATAAAGTCTGTCCAAGTTCCATGACACTACCCTTATCATCCTCTGACATCTCCTTCGCCTTTTGCCCTCAATCTTTCCCAACATCAAAATCTTTTCTAATGAGTCCCAGCTTCTCTTTATGTGGCCAAAGTATTTGAGCTTCAACTTAATTATTTGTCCTTCCAAAGAGTAGGCTGAATTAATTTCTTTTAAGTATTGAACTGATTTGATCTTTTTGCTGTCCAAGGGACTCTCAAAAGTCTTCTTCAGCACAATTTGGAAATATCAATTCCACAAGTCAGATTTCCTTAAAGTTCAACTTTCAGAGTCAAATAGTGCTATTTGAAAAAAAGCATAGCTATAACTATATAGCTTGGTTAACAAGGTGATATCTCTGCTTTTTAGTATGATGTGACGATCTGCCAAAGATTTTCTTCCGAGGAGTAAGCATCTTTTAATTTCATGGCTATACTTATCGTTGAGCCCAAGAATATAAAATCTGACAGTGCTTCTATTTCTTCTCCCTCTATTTGCTAGGAAGTGATGGGACCAGTTCCCATAACCTTAATTTTTTTTTTTTTAACATTGTTTCAAGTCAGTTTTTACACTCTCCTCTTTTACCCTCAAGAGATTTCTTAATTCTTCACTTTCTATCAAGTGATATCCTCTGTGTATCTGAGATTATTTCTATTTCTCCCAGCCATCCTGGCTTTTGATTTATCCAGCCTGGCATTTCAAATTATGTACTATAGATATAAATTAAATAAATATAGTGACAATATATAACTCTATCATACCCCTTTCCCAATTTTAAACTAGTAAATTGTTCCATGTTCAATTCAAACTGTCATTTCTTCATCTACATACAGGTTCCTCAGGGAAAGAGTTAAATGATCTGGAACTCCCAACTCTGAAAATTT
Source organism: Myrmecobius fasciatus (assembly GCA_023553655.1). Lineage (NCBI taxonomy): Eukaryota > Metazoa > Chordata > Mammalia > Dasyuromorphia > Myrmecobiidae > Myrmecobius > Myrmecobius fasciatus. Next base: position 28,601 of record JAJPUD010005607.1, read on the forward strand.
GCCACATTTTGTTGCAATCCACACAATCAAAGGCTTTAGTATAGTCAATGAAGGAGAAACAGGTGGTTTTCTCAAACTCCTTTGCTTTCTCTAGGGAAATGTTGCCAATTTGGTGTCTAGTTCCTCTGCCTCTTAGAAAACCAGCCTGCACTTTTGGTAATTCATGTTCACATGTAGCTGAAGTCTAACTTGTAGGATCTTAAGCATAATCTTACAGTATATGAAATGAACACAATTGTTTGGTTAATTCGAACATTTTTTGGCATTGTCCTTCTTTAAGACTGGGATGTAAACCAATCTTTTCCAGTCACTATTGAGCTTTTCAAAAAAAAAAATTTGAGGCCGGCATATTGAGTGTATCACTTTAACAGAATCATCTTTTAGGATTTTAAATAGTTCAGCTGGAAATCCATCACCTCCACTAGCTTTATTATTAGCATTTTTTCTTAATATCATGTCTGATTTCATATTTTAGCTATTACTTTTTATTGCTGTCAAGTATACTTTCAACCCTAACTTACCCTTTTATACATCCACATATTAAACCAGTCACCAAAATCTTTCAATTCTTTCTTTTATCATTGTCTCATATATGATACATCTTTAGTCACACTGCTTTTACTATATTGTAGGCCCAAAATTAACTCATGATTGCCCAATAGCCTCCCTACTGGGTTACCTGCCTCCAATTTTTGTACTTTCCATGTATACAGGCATTAATCAGATCTTCTTGGGGATTTTAAAAAAAAAAATCACTTATCCAGGAATTAATAGTATTGGTAATTTTGAGGTTGGATTAGATGACTTCTAAAATCTATTTCAGCTCTACATCTATGACCTTAAAATTCCTTTAATTTAGAGATTCTATGAAAGTTAGTCCACACCTCTTTATAAAGCTTGAGAGGTAAAATTCAGACCTTAGTAGCTCTTCTTTACAAAGCATCCATCAAAACTGGCCATTCAATTTCTTGAACCATAAGATAGCAAAGCAGTAGTTTAAAATAAGATATGTAGGAGTGTACAGTACAAGTGATACTTGACTCAAGGAAGAAACAAATGCTAGAACCACCCAAACTTTCCAGGTAATGTCACCTTGGAAAGATGAAATTAAGTTTAACACCCATTGCTTAAAAATAAAGTGTGTAATCACCATAAAAGTATTTTCATTAAAAAGGCCATTAAAATATTTCTGTACTTAAAGGGATAAATTCTAATTATCTGGAAAATCCATTACATTTTCAGATATACAAATTAAATAATGTTGCTGATCCAATTAAGTGGATAAGGAAAGGGCCAGCAGTAATATTGGCTGTTAATCATACTGCTAAAACTAGCAGTTGAATGAATAGGTTCATAGTTTCAATAGTGATTAGTATTGGATTATAGGGGTACTGGTGTGCCTTGGGGTAAAAAGTGGGAAAGTGATACTTTTGCTTTGTGACAGAAGCCTATAATTACTGTTCCTATTCAAAGGCAGTTTCTATGCTAGTTGTAGGGGTAAAAGAATAAGTAACAAGGTTTAGGAGATTTGTTTAATTTCCTAGTTGTTAATACACATAGGATTTTAAATAATAGGAAACCATAGACATTAGCTTATTTTATGGACAGGAAAACCAAGGCCCACAAAGCTAAAGCAACTTGCTAGAGATTACACAGGTAAAAAGATGAATAATCAGGACTTGGCCCTAGGTACTATTTGAAGATAACTAACATGTCTGGCCTATATCTTCTTTTCTTCAGGCTTTAAACTGCTCCACTTCTTTCAACCAATCCTTATACTGAATAATTTTGAGACTCTCCATACATGTAAATTTCCTCTGGATACTCTCTAACATAAGTGACATCCAGAAAAGAACAAAATTCCAGATATTTTCTGCCCAAGGTAAAGATCAGCAGAACTATTATTACTCCCCTTGTTTTAGACTTTATCTTCTCTTTCCCTAAATTCATTTGGAAGGCTAAATCAAAAACCCATCATGAGATAAATGCCATAAAAGACATTAAATAACATGCTTATTAATGAAATTTTAAAGGGCTTACCAGAAGTGTCTGCAGAGATTTTATTAAAATTCAATTCATCAGTAAGATCTTCATTCTTAATTTTATTTTTGATATCTCTAACTTTGTTCATAATGGAAGTGATCGTTGACAGTTCTTTACCACTTAGATCCTCCTCTTCCATTTCTAGACATAAAGGGAAAAACAGCTTAACTTAGTCCAATCCTACTGCTTCCAGGATCAAAGTAAAAAGATTATCTTTTTCATGTATGATGCTGGCCTTTCATTTCTTTCCAGAAACTTCAGTTTATACCTAACACTTAAAATGAGAATAAAGCCACTAAAATATCATTTCACTTTTATAAATCTCCCCTTTCCCTTATACACTGCTTGAGTCATGGAATTAAATATGGGGATGCAATGAACTAGATCCATATTCCAACTTAAATTGGTCACCAACTGGGTCTTCCCTAGTGTTGATGAGTTTCTTCCTTTCTAATTGGGTTTAATTGGACATCATTGCAATAGGCCAGTTATACAACCATAATTGTTCTCTTAAGTTCTCCTGCCTCTTCTCCCTGATTCTTATCCTCCATTCTTTTTGTCTCTAGATTCTCTCCTGATTCTATCCCTCTGTCCTTTCTTCTTGCCGTCTTTTTAAATGCAACAAAATAGAAAATTACCAAATGCTCAGAATCTAAAGCTATTTAAAGCATTAAATGCACTGAGTTAGATTTAAAGAAATCTAGCTTCTGTAAATAATCATATTGGTAATGTTATGAATTTTTGTGCAGTTTTCTCAAAAAAGGACATCCCATGGAACCCTTGTTATACTAGCATCAATATAGACAGAATATTCATACAGATAAACTGCAGTAAGTTTTGACTATATAACTTCAACAGTATTAATGCGTATTTCTCGGTACTGATAATCACCAAGTTCTAATATGCCTGCAGTATCATAATTCATTAATATGCAAAATTTTCTCATCTATGCATATCACACCTCTCCATGACTTAGTAAACAATCTTTATGAACTGTCGTATTTAATCTTCTGATAATAAACTTCTCTGAACTTAATTAGGTTGACATTCTGATAACCAACACAAAGTCTGGTGTTGAACATATTCCAGCTCTTCTAACTTGGTAAAGTAGATCTTCTAGCTACTAAAGCTTAAATTCTCTTGTTACTCAAGCATTTCAGTCATGTCTTATTCTTTGTAATCCTATTTAGGGCTTTCTTGGCAAAGATACTGGAGTGGTTTGCCATTTTCTTTACTAGTTCATTTTACAGATGAGAAAACTGAGACAAAGAGGGATAACTGATTCATCCAGGGTGAAAGTTAGTGTCTGTGTCTGGATTTTAACTCAATCTTTCTGACTTCATGCCAGTATTCTTCTATCCACTGTGCCATCTCGCTGATCATTTACATATCTTTATACTTTTTCTAGGCATAGATTCAGAAGACAGTATCACTTCCTCATCCGGAGAAGGTATCCAAGCAGGGCTTTCATGAAGGATCTCTCTTTACAATTTATATCTAATGGTACACAGTATCTGGTCAATCACCTGTTCCTAAGCTCTCCAGTAGTGGCCATATCTGATTCTTTAACCATCTGTATCTCAATTCCTTCATCTGTAAAATAAGAGGGGGGGGGAGGGGGGGGAGGAAGCAGGCAGTGGATAGAGCACCAGCCTTGAAATCAGGTGGACCCGAGTTCAAATATGACCTCAGACACTTAACACTTCCTAGCTGATTCTGGGCAAATCACTTAACCCCAATTGCCTCAGCAAAAATAATAATAATAATAATAAGATAGGGGGAGGTAGACTGGATAGCCTCTAAGGACCCTTGCAAGACAATCTATGATTTCCCTACCACCGTGTAACCTAAATTCTGCCTTTGTGCCACCAGATCCAATCCTCCAAGATCTATAGGGTCAACAGAAGGTCTCATTTAACTACTAATTTGGCTACAAATATTAGTTGAAGAGGATACAGGGATTTATTTCCTATATAAACTGCAAAATACGGGAACTGGACTACTGTGTTACTATATGATCTATAGGATCTTCTGTCTTATCTAAATCAGGTCTTCTTAACCTGGAAACCATGAACCTACTTTTATATTTTCATATAATTTTAGTTTGTAATTCTATGAATTTTATGATTTTAAGGTTTCAGTAGACTGCCAAAAGGGTCCATGAAATATAAAATGGGTTAAATAGGTTAAGAACTCATGATCTAGAGCCCTTCTCACCATCAATTACAAGGGGGAAGCATCAAGGTTTACATAACCTCTTAACAGCAAACATCAAGCCTCAGTTAGCACTGACATTCTGCATACTTAGGCTGCCACACAAGGCCAGGGCAAGACAATTGGAATTGTGGAAAACGTGCTCTTATTAAATGACTGAGAACCAAATCCCTTAGTGCTCTCAAAACTCGGCCGACAGCGGCAGCAAAAACAGTCTCCCACAATAGAAAGCCCTTATTTTCCCAGGAGAGTCCCTGACCCACCTTCGGGTCCTTTCCAAAACAACTTAGCTCTTCGCCCCCCTGAACCCTGGCCTACTCCAGTGAGAAAGGAGCTGAGATGGGGCTGGCGGGGCCGGAGGAGGCCGCGCTGTTCTCCCGTCATCCCAGCGCTGGGGCCCACGACCCTTCAGTGGCTTCACCAAGCAGGCCCTGGTCTGGTATAACGGGCAACAAGGACGCGGTAGCCGCCTTCTCCACCTCTCGTGCCCACTTTTCCCCACCCCCTTCACCCCATCTCACCGTCCCCGGTAGCACCCGCGAACAGCCCCCACGAGCCAGATGACGCCGAGAGGCCCCCAAGTGTCCAGGAAGTAGAGCTCATGGTCCGGGGAATTACGAAAAGGGAGGAAAGGAGAGAAGGCCAGACACAGACTTTTTGCCGCGGCGTTTGAATTTCCCCGCAATGGAAATCGCGGCTTCCTATTGGTAGTTTATGGTAAACGGAAATGCACTAGTCGGGAATGAAGCAGACGCAAGCGTAGACGCTGGCTCAGCCTCCTGGCCGAGTACGCGCGCGTATACATGCACACGCACGCACGTACGCTTTTAAACTGCTCTAGTTTTGTCCAGGAAATCGTTTAGACTTGCTGGGACTTTGTCTCCTTGCTACAACAGTGACTGGCAGTACCTTGTCCCTGTGAAGGACTTGAAGGCCATCCAGCTACCTGCAGGAAGCCGCGATCGGCGTTTGGATGGCCGCATCTTTTTTTTTTTTTTAGTAATCTTCGGATCCTCCACCACGGAGCTGCTTCTTCCCCCTCTCCCTGCTTCTTGTTCCCGCCCTTGTCATTCTCTTCCCTGCCAGGTGAAATCCTGGCTCCCTCTCCAGTGCGGGTACTCGTTATTAGGAAGGTGTAGTGAAATGGTAGCAGATCCCTCTGTTGCCGGCCTCAGGCCCCAGCCTTTAAGGCCTGCTCTGCCTCAGCTTCCTGAGGCTGCATTCCCCGAGTTATCATCCTTAAATGACTCCCTCCAGTTTCCACAGCAAGCCAAGACTTGCTCTTTTCCCAAAATATTCTTAAAATCCTTTTCTCTTGTCCTCCAAGAGAACCTACACACACTGACCCCGTTATTCAATAATAATAACAATGTCTGTATAATTCTTTCTCAGCCGACCAGTGGCATGTCATTATCTCTATTTTTTACTTCAGAAAACAGATTGAGATTGGGTCAAATACTTGCTTAGGCTCACCGCTGGTACTGGGGCTGGATTCATAATCAAATCTTACTTCCTCCAAGTACAATGGACTCAAATTTGTAGCTTTGAAATTCCTTTGTTGGTGCTTAACACGGTACCTGGCACATAATAAATTCCTCTTGTTGATTCTAGTCCTCTTTATTACTTCTTCGTAGCTGAGCCAATCTATTTACTAATGCACATAATTTCTTTTGTTCACCTGTAGCAGACTCTTTGTGTCCCAATTTGGGGTTTTCTTTGCAAAGATACTGGAGTGCTTTGCCATTTCCTTCTCCAGCTCATTTTACTACTGAAGAAACGGAGATACTGGTTAAGTGACTTGCTTAAGCTCACAAAGCTAATGTCCAGGCCAGATTTTTGAATTCTAGAATATATCTTACTGACCCTGGGTCAAGCACTCTATCCACTGTGCCTGCTACATAAGATGATTAGATAAATTTTCACTTACCATAGTTGTTTACCTGAAACTTATTCTCACTTCACCTTAAGACTTATTTTAATTTAATTTATCCATATCAAGTTGTGAAATTCCAGATGGTCAGAGAGTAAAAGAAGACAAGGTAACCCAAAAGTCTTGGTGCAGTTTTAAGTTTAATAGTAATTGAAGCTTAAAAATGTATTAAGACTTTTCAAATTTTTGTGTGCTGTAAGGTGTTTTGCTAACTTGCAAATATTAGATAAATTCTAGATATTATAATTTCTTCATTTTTCCAATTCTGGGTTTTTTATCAATAGAACTTTGTGTATAACATTTTGTTTGTAACATTTCAATATAAAAAAGTATTTCTATTTGTCCTTTTCCCTTCCTCTTATTAATTTCCCTGTCTCTTCTTTCACAACACCCCACCCCAACCCCCAACTCCCCACCTTATATATTCTTTGAAGGCAAGGCCTGGGACTGTTTACATTTAGTATCAGAATTACAGTTAAAGGATTTGAAGTATCAAGATTTCAGGATTTAGAATTGGAAAAGAATTCTGAGATCATTTAGTAAAGCCTTCATTTTATAGATGAGGACACTGAGGTCAGATTAACCTCTAAAAGAGCTTAAGAAACTCTAGTCTTGTTCTATACAATGTTGTATAGGTGCTGAATACTCTGTTAATGTCAACTTGTCTTTTCTCTGCTTAAGAATCTCAATTACATGCTCATGCTCTAGGATAAAATGCAGCTTGAGTCCTTTATAGTTTGATTCCAGCCTACCTTTACTTTTCTTTTTTTTATTATTAAAACTTTTTATTTTCAAAACATATGCATAGATAATTTTCAACATTCATCCTTATAAAAACTTATGTTCCAATTTTTTTCCCTCCCTTTCCCCCAAGTAAGTAGATGGCAAGTAATCTAATATGTGTTAAACATGTGCAATTCTCCTATATGTAGTTCCACAGTTATCAAGCTGCATAAGTAAATCAGATAAAAAAGGAAAAAATGAGAAAGAAAACAAAATGCAAGCAAACAACAAAAAGAGTGAAAATACTATGTTATGATCTACACTCAGTCTCCACAATCCTCTCTCTGGGTGCAGATGGCTCTCTTCATCACAAGACTATTTTAATTGGCCTGAATCAAAAGAGCCAAGTGCATCAGAGTTGATCATCACATAATCTTGTTGTTCTGTACAATGTTCTCCTGGTTCTACTCACTTCGCTTAGCATCAGTTCATGTAAATCTCTCCAGACTTTCCTGAAATCATCCTGCTGATCATTTCTTATAGAACAATAATACTCCATTACATCCATACACCAGAACTTATTCAGCCATTCTCCAACTGATGAACATCCATGCAGTTTCCAGTTCCTTGCCACTACATAAAGGCTGTTACAAACATTTTTAGACATGTTGGTCTTTTCCCTTTTTTAATGATCTCTTTGGGATACAGACCCAGTAAAGACACTGCTGGATCAGCAGTTTGGGTATGCACAGTTTGATAGCCCTTTGGGCATAGTGCCAATTTTTTTTCCAGAATGGTTAGATCAACAACAGAGCATTTTCACTCTTTTAGTTGTTTGCTTGCATTTTGTTTTCTTCCTCATTTTTTTTTTCCTTTTTGATCTGATTATTCTTGTGCAGCAAGATTATTGTGTAAATATGCATACATGTATTGGATTTAACATATATTTTAACATGTTTAACATATATTGGATTACTTGCCATCTAGGGGAGGGGATGGGGAGAAGGAGGGAAAATTTGGAACACAAGGTTTTGTAAAGGTCAATGTTGAAAAATTATCCATGCATATATTTTGAAAATAAAAAGTTTAAAAAAAAATTTTAAATGATTGGATCAATTCACAACTTCACTAACAATGTATTAGTATTTAGTTTTCCTATATCTCCTCTAACATTTACCATTATTTTTTCCTGTCATATTAGCCAATCTGAGAGGTGTGTATTGGTAGCTCAGAACTGAATTAATTTTCATTTTTCTAGTCAATAGTGATTTAGAGCTCATGTAACTAAAAATGGTTTTAATTTTTTCATCTGAAAATTGACTTTTCATATTCTTTGTAGGTCAGAAAATTTCAAATTCTCCAAATTTTCCCCACAAACAATAAATTTTTACCTTAGGGTGAACCTAGAACAGTAAAAAAACAGAGACTTGTGATAGAACAGGGGTCTTCCTGGGATAACTCAAGAAGACTTGAAGAACAACCCCAAGATGGGGATTAGCCAGTGTGAAGTGAAAACACCTCAAGGCTAGCTCCACAGAAACAGTTAGTAGGAACCCCTGGAGCTAACTGGTTTGGCTGGAGCCTAAACCTGAACCATAAGAACTTTTACCTCCAAGTCAGTGTGGGGAAGACTGAGGGAACCTTTGCTGATTAGGACCAGCAGATCCACCTGTGTTGCAGATACACAGGCCTAGACCAAAAGGAACCAGCACAGATGGTTGGTGCAGAAGCAGTATAAGGACACTGCTGGCTACAGACACTTAAAGAGGGGCAACCATTTTTGGTTTAGGGTTCCAGGTCAGAGAGAAGAGCTGAAGTAAAGTTAGAGGCACCATCCCCTCAAACCTAGAATTAGAGGTGCTTACATTAATACTTCTCATTAAAAAAAATAAATGAACCAGCAAAGAAAACCATAGAAACCCCCAGATTAAATAAAATTTTGCAAGAAACAAACAAAAATTCAATATGCTGTAACTACAATTAGAATTGTATAAAATTTATCACCAGCCACAATAAAAGACCATAGATCCTGGAATTATATATACTAGCAATCAAAAGAACCAGTCTTATAGCCAAAAATGTCATATCCAGCAAAATTATCCATAAGATTGAACAAAAAAGTGGACATTCAATGAACTTGCAGATTTTCAGGACTTTCAACTAAACTTGAACTTAATAGAAAATTTAACATATAAGAGCCAGCTTCAAAGATTAATTTCAAGAAACTCAACATGGACAAATTTTTTTTTAACATGGAAATTATATCATATGTTTAAGATTAACATCAGTAATTGGGTAGCTCAAAAGAAAGACTGGGGCATAATTGAGCATGACTTGATTCTAAAAAGCAAAATTGCCTAGGAATAGGTAAAAATAGTAACTATATTATACAAATGAGGTGCAGAGGAAGAACCAACACAAACATTAGAGGGGAAGGAAGGCTGGTAGTTCTGAAAAACTACTCACATGAAGAAGGGTCTAAAAAGACAACTCTACATATATACATATATGTATATATGCAAATAATTATAAATATATATGCATATATATTTATATATACACAAATTATGAAGAGGAGAAAATAGAATAACATGGGGTTTAGAAGGATGTGTAGATTTATGGTAGTGGAACAACATGTGTAAATCAATGGGAAAGGGATAAAGGGGAGGAAAAGTGACAGGATAAGATGAGTTATAGAAGAGTGTTCAGATTATTAGGAGTTGGATAAGATATATAGATTAATAGGAATGGGATAAAGAGAGAAGGAAAGGGAAGGGGGAGAAGATGAGAGAGGAATCCATAGGTGGAGCGAGGTTAAACAATAGCAAGACAAGGAGTAGAATTAAAGTAGAAGAGCTAGCAGGGATAAGAAATTATATATATATACACTACAACAAGATCAGGAATAGAATTTATTAGAAAAAAAGTAGGGCTAGTAATCACTGATATTAGGCAAAATAAAACTTAAAGATTCAATCAATGTCAGCCATGTTGATATTATTTTAGATGCATATTTACAAATGGGTATAGGCATTACATATATATGTATATGTGTGTATGTATCTCAGTTTATGTGGGTATGTTTCCATGTAAATGCATGAATATGTGTGTAAAGAGATATGTATATGTTTGGATGTGTGTAAATATATGTGTATGTGTGTATGTATATATGTGCACACATACACATATATATGTTTTTATATATGTATGTATAAATATGTCTATGCTTAATTGTAGCCTGCTTGGAGGGGGTAGGAATGAAAAAGGCGAAAAAGAATAAAATGAAAAAGGCACAGCAGAGAATAAAAGAATAACCTATAAGGAAGCAAAAAAAAGATGGAAAGTCATAAATATAATCTATTATATAAGCTTTCTTGAAATCAGAATTTATTGTTATATATTTTAACTCATCCCTGATGTTCTGCTGCATACATGACAAAGTTTTGTTTTCCTTTTTTTAAATTTTCCTCAAGAAAACTAAAGAGGGGATTCTTAAAAAAAATCTTTTTCCCTTTGTAAGAACAATTCTATCAACTCTTCTAATTTGTTTACTTTTTCATGGATAACCTTTGAATTATTTTTATTACTTAGTTTTGCTTGTGACTTCCTTTTATTTCCTAGTTTTATTTCCACAGAGATTGTTCATAATAATACATTTCAATTGTTTCATTAGTATGTTAATTTATTGGTCATTGGATAAATTTATTTTTCTCATCTAAAAACAATGGTTGTATTATCCTCCTACCCCTAGTTCTACTACTTGGCCTCTGTCATTGCAGAATTGAGAAAAGGCTGCACAGAATTGACAGCCATTCTATATCTTCATTCTATGACTTACTGTGGTCAAAGAAGTCTTCACTTAATGGTCCACTCACTAACCATAATTGCCTTTTTACTTGTCAGGTTCTAGACAGTTCTCACTAGGATTGTTCATGAAACTTTCTGAGCTTTGGTAAAACCTAGAAGAATTGGTGTTCATTCAGAAAGCCACTGAGAAGTCAGGGTCATTGCCACACCATGACAAAGCATGAGTAGGGCTTTTGGGAAGTTTATATATCCATGTAAAATATGGTAAATTATTGCCTGATATCAAATTTTGGGTGAGACTCAGCTAAATTACCCATATGAAAATCCTCCTGGCCTGCAGAGGCCAGAACTAAATACACATAGCAGTTAAGAGCAACTGTGCAGAGACTTAAGACAGAAGTTTATTTTCTATACTGAAGGAAATGATTTGCAAACAAGAAGGGAAACTAGAGATATGTTCCAGGTCCCTTTCCACTGGAGGAACCTGCTTAATGTGAGCAAATCTCAGTACTTATACCAGTGGCTACACAGTGAGCTGTAGCCTTGACAAATGAGGGATAACAGCAACAGTGAAACAAGTTTCATTTATAACAGGGCTTCATGACCTGAACATGAATGCAGCAGGTGCATGTCTGAGCTCACAGAACCTGAACATGAATGAAGTAGGTGCATGTCTGAACTCACAGAACGCCTCAATGGTCAAAGCACTATGAAATAACTCTGGGATTTTACTCATCAAGAGGGTGAGCACAAAAACTTCTTACTATGCTAAGCTCAGGGCACAGCTTGCTTGCTAGGCCTTAACTCTGGAAAATGGTGTCTTTCCAGACTATATAGTCTGGCATCATGAAAAGTTATAACTAGAGATTTAAAGTATTTGTATACTTTTTTGTCAGGCATAGTAGTGTCACATCAAAGATTTATAGATGAAATGACCCTACAGTCTAATTCCATCTTTCTGAAGAAATAGGTCTAGAGAGGATAAGGGCCTTGCCCAAGATCACATAAAAAAGTGACAGGTTCTATTTAAATCTATTTCCTCTGACTCACAGCAGATATTCTTTCTGCCGGTCTCAATAACTCACTTTACACAGTGTAGTTTCTAATTTCACTTTCTAATTGTGTCTTGTATACCAATTACTAGGCAGGATATTAAAGGCAACAGAGACTACTTTGTTGATTGGTATTCCTTCAGTCTAGCATGTCAGAATCAGTTTTGTAAGGTGTGTAATACACATTTAGTAGGATTGATTCTTACTATAAAACTAGGAACCTGGGAATTTCCTCTAAAACTCTGCCACCCAAAGGTGGATCTATGGATCCAAAGATCCAGTTTCTTCCTACCCAATTCCATATTTCCCTGGTTCCTGTGTCATTTAGGTTGGTCACAGGATAAATTGTCCAAAAAATGTGCTAACTCAAAAAAGTAAAAACTCTCCTGATAATGGCACAATCAGTCCTTGTTCATACTTAGGGAAGGTAGTGGATTCTGGGTTCTAGCTGGAGTTAGTTAAAATGGGAAGCTGTGGTGCACACATCTGAGAGAGACACCTTCCACAATTGTGAAAAGGGAGGAAGGAAGAAGAGAAGAAGCTCACCATTCCACAAAAAACTGCCTTCCAGGATAATTCTCTCTCTCTCTCTCTCTCTCTCTCTCTCTCTCTCTCTCTCTCTCTCTCTTTCTCATCCCCAGCTCAGAGCACGCTCTCTTATCACAAATCGAAAACTCACCCTTTCTGAGAAGGATCACAAACTGTTCTTACCAGTTTTTTTTTTAATATCTGAGTTAAAATATGAGAAAGCATGCATAAGTGATCAAACTTGGCCACATTATATGTCTGATAATGGAGATTGTGGGAAGATAACTCAGTGCTAGGACCCAATGGATTTCAGATCCACTCTTGAATACTCCACTGAGGTTAGGGTATGTACCATTCTACTGGGTTAGTGAATGAACTCTCTCTAGATAGTCCCATTGAAACCATAAATCCACAGAAAAAGTATCCTAGAGTCCTGTTAAAATCTCAGGATTGATAAGTATCCAGGTCAGTTTGAGAGTCAAGCATAAAATGGCTGCCTCTGGAAACCTCAGAGCAGTCCCAGTATAGTCTGCCTGAGCTCCTCCAAGTAAGAACCTCCTTTTAGGTCTATGGCTGCAAGAAAATGATTTGTGGCCTTTCTGTGAAGATGTAGCACTATAATTCCTGGCCAAACCCATTAGTGGCCCTAATCTTCTCCAAGTCTGGATGCTTGAACTTGGCTCAGAAAAGGAACAATCATGGGGCATTTCAGCTGTATCATCTCAGCTTCTCAGAAACAAAGCTTGAAATCTGCCAAATCTTAACCAGGCCCCAAACTAATTTGACTCCAATGAAAGTACAAGAGCAAAGCCCTAGGTAAAATTCTGCCAGAGCAGTTTCAGAAACCTATGGTGGAAGATTAGCATGTTAGTAGCTCTTGGCAAGGGGAGGGAAGAAATAGGAAGAAATCCAGGCAGAGGTCCTGGAAATCTATTATAAGAAGGATCCTTTAGTCAAAGCTTAGCTTCAGAGAAGCTTAATCTGGTCCACTGTTCTCAGGACTATATGACCTCTGTCCATAGCATACAGTTTCTCAGCTGTCCTGGTCTGCATTGTATTTTGTACAGAACCATTATTAGTTTTAAAATTACTCTAATATGCTCGTCATTTACATTATTAGTCCTTGTATCTACATATTGTCCTTTTGATTTTGTTTACCCTATTCATAACTAGGAATATAGGTCTTTGGGAAGGATTTAACTCTAGGCACTGTTTCAGAATCTAAAGATAAAGAAAAACTGATAAAGGTTTCTTCATTCAGATTAGGACAAAGACTCCAAACTAAAGTACTGTCTTAATATTATTTTGTAATATGTGGCCTAAAGAGGCAACAGGGTAGGGGTGAAACTGTGTAGTGTATTTCCACAAATGAATCAGTTGTAGGACAAGTTACTTATTACTACACATAAAAGGAATGCTAAGCACAGGACATTCAGAATGCATTTTTACAAAAAACAAATTTAAAACAGGATTCAGAAACTCAATTTTGAACTATTTCAATGTTTTAAGAGAATGATACTTAATCAAAATACAAAGCAATTTGTGGGACACCTGATTAGGCATTTAACCTTTCCCTTGACTCTCCACAATCTCTGAAATTCTCCCCCATCTACTTCCTTAGTCAATTATTTCTCTAACTGATGCAGCAGACTGCTGCTATCATTGTATTTAAGACCTCTAGACACCATTTGAGCTCAAAAACTTGAACAGATCCAGTTGAGAATCCTGTGCAATCACCTTTTCGGTAAAGAAAACAGAAAACAGAAAAGGCAGCCAGAAGAGCAGTCTAAAACTCAGTTGAGTCTATGGTCCATGTTGGGCATGTTGTGGGGAGGGAAAGAGAACAAACTTCATCCATCCATTTATGTAATGTTCTTTACAAATATAGAAATTGAGACTATTTCATTTGTGAAATGAGGGAGATGAATGAGCTCTAACGTCTCACTTAAATGTTGTGATCCTTTGACATACTCCCACTCTCATAAAGATTAGATTGCAGTAGAGGATCATAATGCAGACAAAAAAAATTATTAGGTAAAATAATATATAAGTATTTTTTAATTAGAGATATAAAACAAAGTGCTATTAAAGGGAAAAAGAGGATATTGTTATCTTCATAAATATCTCCATATTCCTCAGCATATCATTGATTACCTGTGGCTAATAACAGATATGCTTACTCCAAGTGGCACCTTATTCTATTGAACATTGGAAACTGTACATCAGAGTGTGGAAATCCACCTTGTATGAGAAAAACTCCAAATCTATATGTAGAGACATCTTTTTTCCTTTTTTTTCCTGCCACATTCTTCTACCCTCTAACTTCATGTTTAATAACTGAATTAATTTCTACAGACCCTTTTTCTTTTTTGCATATATTCTGGAATAAGGTTTTACAAGTGAGTTTATAATTATAAATTAGTGTTGTTGATTGTCATTCTTTCTCCAATCAATCAAACATTTATTATGAGCTGACTATGTATCATATACTGTGTTATGCATTAGGGTACAAAGACAAAAATGAAATAATTTTTGTCCTGAAAGAACTCACTTTATCACTTGAAAAGAGGTCAGATGTTTGCTGGATAAAATGGTTGCTAAAACCTTTTGGTTCTTATAGTGGATACTTTATATCATTATTGTTGTTGTTATTATTCGTCATTCATTTTCTGAAGAGAACTGATGACATTACAGGGTGATGTCTTGATTTGTGCTGAAATTGCATTTAAGAGAAGCAGAGTTGGGCAAAGTTGTCGGCCTCATTATCTCTTCTAAAGTCATTGAAGTCCAGTGGTGGGACAAAAGTCAAGACAAATGGCAATGACTCAGGATATAATGAATGATCTTGGTATCTTTTGTATCTGAACAAGTGCTCTACGATGCCTGCTTCCACTGCCTTAATGGCTATTGGAACAGATTGTTCTCATAGGCCCATTCTTGCAAGGATATTCTTCATTTAGGGTAAACATCCCACTAACTCACCAATGGCTTTGAGGCATGTTGGTTACCCTCAATCTGGTTTAGCCTGTCTGCCAAGATAATTTTACCAGGGTGTGGCTACTGTGCATGCATGCTACAGCTTTATGGAGTCACAAATGAAATCTGGGTGAGAAGTGGACACCAAAGCTAGCCTAAAGAAAAACTCAAGTGCTAGTCTTTCCTGAATATTCCATATACCCCAATATGTTAGTTCCACAGGAAATGATGGCCATCCATGTCTACAACTATTCTTTTATCTTATTTTATTTTGGAGCAACAATAATTTGTTTACATATGTCAGGATAAAGCTCTTTTATTTGGATACTATATATATTCTTTGTATTATCCTTTCTTCTAATTTTATTTTTTTTTAATAGCACACATTTGTACTAATTCAGAAATGACTCCCACTTTGGTAACCAGTCATTTCCTGTCTTTTAAAAATATAGGGGAGCAGCTAGGTGGCGCAGTAGATAGAGCATCAGCTCTGAAGTCAGGAAGACCTGAGTTCAAATCTGGTCTCAGATACTCAACACTTCCTAGCTGTGTAACCCTGGGCGAGTCATTTAACCCCAATTGCCTCAGCAAAAAAGCAAAGAAAAAAAAAAAAATATATATATATATATATATATATGTGTGTGTGTGTGTGTGTGTGTGTGTGTGTGTGTGTGTATATATAGGGTTTTTTGTAATGTTAATATTATTTATACTAGATGTGAATTTTTATGTTAATCTTTGTTCTAGATTTTTAAATCTATATTCAATTAATTGGAATTTAATTCAGGTAATGTTCCAGTGTTCCCTTGATATTTCCATTGTTTAGATTCTTAAAACATTCTTTGAAGTTAATGCTTTTCCTGAACATTGAAATGAGAGATGATGATTATCTCATGAAATGATGTTTCTCATTGTCCTTGGCTGTGCAATAAAAACAACTTCACCAAGTATTTTATTTGGGTTTCCAAGAAGAACCTTTGAATTTCTGTAATGGTGGTAGTGGTGGTAGGCGTGATTAAAGCCTGTATCCTTTTAGTTTAGATATTAGAATGAAATAAGATATTCATAGATCATTCAACTGTTAAAAAAGATTTACTTATACACAGGATGGAAAGCATGCTGCCTATGTAGAATATGTATGTCCACATGCATGGTCTAGATATGATTCATGGACAACATTATAGATATTTCTGGAATTTTGCCCACCCTTCTCCAAGGTGAATGAAATTTTGAGTGTTCATATTCTTCAGTGAACAGAAGAAAAGGCATTGAGACCCTCTAAGAGAGGGGCAGAATTGTATCTATATGCCCCCCCTAAATACTGCTGACTTAGGTGTACATACATTCATAATAAAAGCCACTAGCTTCCATGGCCTTTATCCATTAAATGGGTGGGGTAACCAAGAGCTTACACCTCTCAAGTTGATCCTTTTCTACTAAATGCTAGTTACACAAATCAGAAAAGTTATACAGATTAGAATATACCAGAAAATACGTAGTAAATAAACTCTTGCTGGGAGCAAAGTATCTCATCTCAAATAAGAGAGGGAGACTTTGATCTCACCATGAGGTAAATGCCCTGAATTCCCCAGGGAAATTTTCAGGAGCTGCCTTCTCCTATATGTCCCAAATATGAGATATAAATCTGTCTGTATACTTATCTGTTTCTTTCCATGTTTCTGGAGTCATTCCCTAAGAGAGTCCGATATCATGCACGCCTTACCAATAATTGCATGAAAAATGTCTCTCTCTTCAAAGATTCTGCAGTTCTTCCCCCACACACAATCACAAAGTATTCTATTGGATTTTCTGCACGAATTAGAAGAGTCTCTTACAAAATATCTCAGGTTTAGTTTTCCCCTCATTCAAGTTAGGCTAATTTTTGTGTAAAAAAGTGTCAAGAGCCTCTTAAATATTCATTGGTTCAGGGGATTAAAGGTTCAAACTGTAGACATCAGTTTCTAATTGCATGAGTATAAAGCAGTTAACAATGATGTCCAGGAGCCCTTTGC
Source organism: Myrmecobius fasciatus (assembly GCA_023553655.1). Classification (NCBI taxonomy): domain Eukaryota; kingdom Metazoa; phylum Chordata; class Mammalia; order Dasyuromorphia; family Myrmecobiidae; genus Myrmecobius; species Myrmecobius fasciatus. The sequence continues at coordinate 45,886 of JAJPUD010005607.1, forward strand.
TTTTTGGTTGTTGAATCATAATGAGCAACTCAGAAATGATAGCTCTACTTAGATGAATCAACTTGTATCCTTATTGAATATCCTCCTGCTATGGCTAAGTAATCCCCTTTTGTTCATTATTAGATCATCATCCAGTGTCTCATTCTTTTCAAATATGTAACCTAAACTATCAGAAGACTGGCCTGAGTTGGCCCCTCCCAGAACACCTGAGTTACATCAATAAAGATACTGTACCATTTAGCTTGTATAAACTGATCCACATAGATGGATAAGCATGATGGGAGGTGGTGAATCCCATGGTGTTGGGACATCAGATAACTGAAGGATCCCAATTCCCCATGGGAGTTTTAATGCTCTTAGATGACCAAGAAGTGATATCAATATGGCAAAAAGCTCCTAGGAAACTATGTCAAGGAACTAGCCTAATCTACATGGTGAGGAAGAAGAGAAATCTATTTATCTGAAAAATGAGGATCTTATCATAAAAGTCTTTATTTAGCTGAAGCTTCATTTTATCTTCTGATTTAATTTATTTTAAGAATGTCAGTACTGATGTGATTAAGTTCTTCTAGTAGCATATTGGTTCACTAGTTATTGAACATCTCATTTAGAATAATTATATATAAATGAATTTTTATATTCTAAACCTCTATGATCCTTAGTAATATCTGTTCCTTTTTCGACCACTTTGTAGAGTCATTACAGGAATAGATTGTATTTTTCTATTTTTCTTTTCATGTTTCATGTGTTTCTTTTCTGTCTCATAGATTACAAAATTTAAATAATTGAATAATTAAAATGATTCTATTTATTATTATAATCAGTTTATATTTTCCAAGTTTTTAAAACTAAGTGATCAGTGCACATTGAGAGAGGCATACATCCGTGCAATCTCTGTCAATTACTATCACTTTCCAATTTTGTTGATCTGAGCAATAGAAAAAGAAAAAAGTAGAATCAATTACTAAATGGGAAAGAAAAGGCATGAGAAGATGAAGAGAACTGAAAGTTGGTACAGTAAAAGAAAATGGAATAGATTTACAAAGCACTATATAAATGCTCAGAAGAGGAAGAGTAAAATTAAAACTTCTAAGAGAAGAATTAGAAATCCAGTTACTCAATTACCCTGAATTAATCAACTATGTCTGTGTTTCTTTTTCTATACACCTCCATTTAAGGATTTCATAATATTCCCATTAGGTCAGATTTAAGACTGCCATTTGTCAAGGAAGAATTAAGCTGAAAACTAGCTAAAGATTTTCTCAAGGATATATAGTAAATTAGTAGCACCAATGAAGTTAGAATTTAATATTTTTCATTCTCATTTTGAAGCTCAGTATGCATGTTGGTTATGCTACTTCATAACATACACCATTTGAAAAGGAAGACTATATAAAATAAGTAAAGCAAAAGTAAATCTCCAGCTAAAGTACTTCAATCAACCATTTGTCTAACCCATGAATTAGCATTTTTGTGTGTGTCTAGAACAGTTGGTAAATAGATAGGATAAATCTTGTTTCACCAAAACATTTGCATAACACACAGAAGGGTCATTGCAATATATTCCTAAAGAAGTTTTCTACTGATTAAAGAAAAAAAGTGTAAATGATGCCCAGAATATGTAGATGGTATTATAACAAAAATGTTACCTGATTTAGGCATGTTGCTTAAACAACCTGGGTGGACTTCAATTTTTTGATATATAAAATGAGGGGATTGGGTTAAATAAGGTCCCATCCTAGATCCATGATCCTCCTAGCCTAAGAATATTTCTGTAATTTAGCTGAGGCAAAAAAAATAATTAGAAATGAATAATATAGCATAAAAATAACTATTATTTGCTTTTTTAAGGAACTTCATTTCATTCTTGATATGATATGATTTGTTACATAAGCCTTGGTATGTCCAAGGACTTAATGTGGTGAAAAAATAAAATTGGTAATGTCTCATAATTATAATTTTATTCAGTAGGAAGTTTCCTGTGTGTATAATCATATTTGCATCATATAATAATAGCACTATATTCACATTTTACCATTAATCTTATTCAAAGGCTTACTAAATATTTTACTAACTATATGTAGATAGTTATTGAAAGACATCTTGGAGTGGAGAACAGAAGCTAACCCTTATATATAAGCCCTTTCATAAGTATGAAGGGAATAACAGGTCTGATGAGTGCTCTTTCTTGCACCATATAAGTCCAAAGTGACTAAGGAACAAATCACAGGTTCACTCCCTATTTTATCTGATATATACAAAGTTGCAAGGTATATCTGATCAAACTAGTCCTGTGAGATCTGTCAGAAACACCAGAGCCAGAAACGGAGTTATAAGTATCCTTTCTCACTATAAACAGTTAAACTAAAAACATAGGAGCTCTTTTAGTCTCAGTAAAGAGGGGGTGGGGGGCCAAGAGAAAGAGGTTTGGATATATTAAGAAAGGGGAAAGACCTAAGAGTGGCCAAGAGAAAGAGGTTTGGATATATTAAGAAAGGGGAAAGACCTAAGAGTGGCAGGCTATTTATGAGTAAAACAGAAATATTACCATTATTTACGATCAGCTTATATTTTCCAAGTATATAAAATGCAGAAATTATATGAAAAATAATAAGAAAAAATGAAAGAGAAATATGGAAGAACAGAAATGAAAGTAAAAGTATAGACTACTGAATGGAAACCAATTGGGGAGGGGGAAGAATCACTGTGGAATAGTTCTTTTTCAAAATTTCCTCTAAATGCTGTTTTGGGTTATAGTGATTTTGAATTGTAAATATTTGGGGCAAAAACATTCTCCTCTGCATCTTTCTGTGTTCCTTCCCTGCCATGTGTGATTTTTAAAAAATGTATAGTCCACTATAGAAAATCATTTATAGAAACCAGACTATTCTTATTCTTTCATAAGTAATATATTTAATAAATAGAATTTCCATTCTCAGAAAGACTTAATAGAGATGAGAAAAGCATATTAATAGGTAGCAATGTCTTCCATGTGGCCATTTTTCTTATTAAAAACATGGTGATCTTTTCCATGTATGTGTATATGTGGAACACAGTATAGTGGAATATATATGTGTAGTATGTATATATACAATATGTATGTATATTATATGTTGCATGTATATGTTTTATATGGTACATATCATATGTATGTATACACACAAATAAGATAATTATGACTATTTAGGTTTAATATCCTTCACTGTTTACAAAGGACTTTCATATATATTCCCATTATATCTTTACAATGTTGCAGTATAGTAGGCAGTATTAGTACTACCCCCATTTTATAGATAAGGAAAATTTTTTCAGAGACATTAAGCAACTTGCTTATGGTCACTTAGATCATTAGTAGAAGAATTAGAACCAAAACACTTGTTCTGACTTTCAGGCCAATGCACTTTTCATTATACCACCAGTTGTGAACAGGTACATATACATTTCTGTATTTTCTCATTGGTGCAGTTTATAGTCACCCATCATCATTTAAGATTAAAAAATATATTAAATCATTGAAATTAAATTAATCTATTTGCTTGTCAGCAGCAAATTCCCCATTGAAAACTCAATAAATGTTAGACATTAGCATGCCATCTAAACAGCCTGTTTCTACCTACTCCACCCTTTGACCTAGTTTCCACAAAACAGACTTCCACAATTACCTGAATGGTATAGAAGCTCTATACTAAATATGTTCTAACTTTATACATCAGCTTAAATGCCCAAGAGCCTTGCCTGCCCTACCTACCTATCTCAATGACTAGATCATTTCTGTTTTATGTCTGTTGAAATCTATCCATGATCCAGCTCAAATGGCACTTCTTCAGTGAATTCTTTCCTGATTATCCCAGAAGAGAAAGTAATATTCCCATCCTAGAATTCAAATAACACCTTGTCCTTGCTTCTATTATTAACTTAATTTTATTTCACATTATACTTATTGGTACATAGCATCTTCTCAATATATCTAAAAGAAAGGATGACAAAGAATGATTGGAGCAATCAGATTCTCTCGCTAGTTTAAAAAAAAGATTAAGAAGATATCAATAATTTTATCTTTGTCTAATTTCTCAGTTCTATAAAATCTTAGTGAGAAAATTTATACATGCTTTAAGAATATCTTTAGTGAAATTATAAAAAGGAAACTAGGTATACTTTCAGAAATGATATTCTAGACTATTGGGGGGCAGAGCCAAGATGGCGGAGTGAAAAGGTGACTTTCTGCCTCTCCTCCAATCTTCTCTCAAATCAACAATAAAATAAGCCTCTGAACTGATCTTCAAGTCAACGAACTCAGAAATATTTGGACACTGCTTTCTGGATAACTTCGTATCAGGTTAGTCTGACTTGGACAGAGAGATAAATAGACGACTCCTGTGCAGGCCGGAAGTGAGAGTGGGACTCAGCTCAGCTCAACGTGGCAGAAATTCCAAACTCCAAACTCCAAATTCCAAACACCTGGAGTTTATCTGAGGCACTCGGGACACTGCCCTGATTGGGGGCAGGTGTTCTGGCAGACTTGCCTTGTTTAAGGAGTAATTTGGGCATATTCCTAGCCCCCACCGGCCCAGCACCTTAAGTCAACTCACCGAAGTGCCCCAGGGCAAAGCTTTTCAGCCACTGTTTTTTTTCCCCTACCTTAAAGAGATATCCACTCTGTCTAAAAAAAAAATGAAGAAGCAAAAGAGAGCTCTCATCATAGACAGCTTTTATAAAGAGAAAGAAGAGATGACCCCAGATCCAGAGGTTCCTTTAGACAAAACTCAGGAGGAAATCAGCAAGGACCATCACTGGTCCCCTTTTCAAAAGGCCTTTCTGGAAGATTGCATAAAGAACCTCAAAAGAGAGCTGGAGGATAAATGGGAAAATAAACTGAAATCAGTGCAAGAAGGATACAGTATCTTGCAAGAAGGATATGATGCCCTGCAAAAGAGATATGAAAAAGACACCAATTTATTGAAAAATAAAATTAGTGAAGTGGAAAAAGAGTGCAATGAACAAATTGGCCAGTTACAAAAGGAGCTTAAAAAGGTAACTGAAGAAAACAACACTTTAAAATAAGAATTGAACAAATGCAAGTGAATGACTCAATAAGACTTCAAGAATCAGTCAAACAAAAACAAAAAAATGAAAAATTAGAAGAAAATATGAAATATCTCCTAGGAAAAACAACTGACTTGGAAAATAGATCTTGGAGAGACAATCTAAGGATTATTGGACTTCCTGAAAGCCATGATGAAAAAAAGAATCTAAACACTATCTTCCAGGAAATCCTGAAAGAAAACTGCCCTGAGATTGTAGAATCAGAAGACAAAATCACCATTGAAGGAATTCACCGATCACCTCCTGAAATAGACCCCAAAATTAAGACCCCAAGGAATATCATAGCTAAATTTCAGGACTATAGCACCAAGGAACAGATTCTGCTAGCAGCTAGAAAGAAACAATTCAAATACTGAGGATCAATAATTAGAATCACACAGGATCTGTCAGCCTCCACACTGAAGGATCGAAGGGCCTGGAACCAGATATTCCAAAGGGCAAAGGAATTTGGATTACAACCAAGAATAACCTATCCAGCTAGAATGAGCATTATCCTCCAGGGAAGAAGATGGTCATTCAATGATATAGGTGAATTTCACCTATTTCTAATGAAAAGACCGGATCTGAACAAAAAATTCGACACCCAAACACAGAACTCAAAAGATGCATAAAAAGGTAAAAAGGAAAGGACTCTTGAGAACTTTATTTTTACTAGGGGGATACTTAAAGTTTGGGGGTATAATTAACTAGATATTACTTTGATAATATGAAAAAGAGAACTAGAGGGGAAAAGGTTGTCATACTGGGGAAAAGAGGGGAAAAGTGGTAAAATAAGATCTAAAAAAAGGAGGTAAAAACAAGGTAAAATCACTTGAAGAGGCAAAGAAAACCTAATATAATTGAGAGAAAGAGGGGAGGGAGATGAGCATCATGTAAATCTTACTCTCATCAGGTTGGGCTCTAAAAGTGTATATCAGACACTTGATTTCACATAGAAACTTGTCTGTTGCTAGAGGGAAGTGGGAGGGAAAGGAGGAAAAGTAAGGGACAAACTAATAGAAGGGAAAATAGAAGAATCAGGGGAAAGGAGTAAAAACAGGGGGAGGGGATCTAAAGGGTGGAGTATTGTTTGGGGGAGGGGGTCATCAAAAGCAAAGTACTGAGGAGGGGGGAAGGGAGAAAGGGGAAAGGAAAGGGGAAAACATAACTTGGGTAAATAAGATGGCAGGAAATAAAGAATTAGTTATTCTAACTGTGAATGTGAATGGATGAACTCTCCCATAAAGCGGAAGTGGATATCAGACTGAATTAAAAAACAGAATCCCACAATATGTTGTCTGCAAGAAACACATTTAAAACATAGTAACACATATAGGATGAAGGTAAACGTCTGGAGCAGAAAATATTATGCTTCAGGTGAACAAAAAAAAGCAGGGGTAGCAATCCTTATCTCAGATCAAGTAAAAGCCAAGATAGATCTAATCAAAAGAGATAAGGAAGGAAACTATATTTTATTAAGGGGTACCATAGATAATGTAGCAATATCTATACTAAATATATATGCACCAAGTGCACACAAATTCCTAGGGGAGAAATTAAGAGAGATGCAAGAAGAAATAGACAGACAAACAATACTAGTGGGGGATCTCAACCTTGCTCTCTCAGAATTAGATAAATCAAACTACAAAATAAGAAAGAAACTAGGGAGATAAACCAATTGTTAGAAAAGTTAGGTATGATAGATCTATGGAGAAAGTTGAATGGAGACAGTAGGGGGTTTACTTTTTTCTCAGCAGTCCATGGAACCTATACAAAAATTGACCATGTGTTAGGGCATAAAAACCTCAAAATCAAATGCAGAAAGGCAGAAATAGTAAATGCATCTTTTTCAGATCATTATGCAATAAAAATCACATGCAATATAAGGCCAGGAGAAAATAAACCAAAAGTGAATTGGAAATTAAATAATCTAGTCCTGAAGAATGAATGGGTGAAAGAGCAAATCATAGACACAATCAATAATTTCATCCAGGAGAATGACAATAAGAAGACAACATACTAAAATTTGTGGGATACGGCTAAAGTGGTTATAAGGGGTAATTTTATACCTCTAGATGCTTACTTGCATAAAATAGAGAAAGAAAAGATCAACAAATTGGGCTTATTATTAAAAAAAACTAGAAAAAGAACAAATTAAAAACCTTCAATTAAATACCAAATTGGGAATTCTAAAAGTAAAAGGAGAAATTAATAAAATTGAAAATAAGAAAACTATTAAATTAATAAATAAAACTAAGAGTTGGTTCTATGAAAAAACTAACAAAATAGATAAGCCTTTAGTTAATTTGATAAGAAAAAGGAAAGAGGAAATTAGAGCAATAATTAGGAGTTACTTTGCCCAACTTTATGCCAGTAAGTTAGATAATCTAAATGAAATGGAGGAATATCTACAAAAATTTAGATTGCCCAGGTTAACAGAAGAGGATATAAATTATTTAAATAGCCCCATATCAGAAAAAGAAATAGTACAAGCTATTAACCGACTCCCTAAGAAAAAATCTCCAGGGCCAGATGGATTTACATGTGAATTCTACCAAACATTCAAAGAACAATTAATTCCAATACTACACAAACTATTTGAGAAAATAGGGACAGAAGGTATACTGCCAGAATCCTTCTATGAGACCGATATGGTGCTGATAGCTAAACCAAGTAGGGTGAAAACAGAGAAAGAAAACTATATACCAATTTCCCTAATGAATATTGATGCAAAAATTTTAAATAAGATATTAGCAATGAGATTACAGAAAGTCATCCCCAGGATAGTACACTATGACCAAGTAGGATTTATACCAGGGATGCAGGGCTGGTTCAATATTAGGAAAACTATCAGCATAATTAATTATATTAATAACCAATCTAACAAAAACCATATGATTATCTCAATAGATGCAGAAAAAGCCTTTGATAAAATCCAACACCCTTTCCTATTAAAAACACTAGAGAGTATAGGAATAAATGGGCTTTTCCTTAAAATGATCAGTAGCATCTATTTAAAACCATCAGCAAGCATCATATGTAATGGAGACAAACTAGAACCATTTCTATTAAGATCAGGAGTGAAACAAGGCTGCCCACTGTCACCATTACTATTTAATATTGTATTAGAAATGTTAGCTTTAGCAATAAGAGAAGAAAAAGATGTAAAAGGAATTAAAGTAGGTAATGAAGAAAGAAAATTATCACTCTTTGCAAATGACATGATGGTATACTTAGAGAACCCTAGAGACTCAACTAAAAAACTATGAGAAACAATTCACAACTTTAGCAAAGTGGCAGGATTCAAAATTAATCCACATAAATCATCAGCATTTTTATATATTACCAACAAAGTTCAGCAGCAAGAGATACAAAAAGAAATTCCATTCCATATAGCAGATGATAGGATAAAATATTTGGGAATCTATCTGCCAAGGAAAAGTCAGAAACTATACGAACTAAATTACAAAACACTTTCCACACAAATAAAATCAGTCCTAATCAATTGGAAAATATTAAGTGCTCATGGGTAGGCAGAGCGAACATAATAAAAATGACAATACTACCCAAACTAATCTACTTATTTAGTGCCATAGCAATCAAACTCCCA
>JAJPUD010005607.1:60218-153837 GCA_023553655.1 Myrmecobius fasciatus
GAAAACCATATACACCCAGAGAGAGGGAAATGAAATATGGACCACAAGATAACATTTTCATGATCTCTATTGACATTTGCTTGCATTGTGTTGCCCTTCTCTGATTCCTTTTTTTTTTTCTTGTAGATAGGATTTTTCTTGCATAACTTCTCAAGCATTTCAACATTATTAACATGTAGCGGACTTCCTGTCATCTAGGGGAAGGGAGGGGCCTGGGGGTAAAATTTGTAATGGAAAGCTTTGTAAAGATGAATGTTGGGGAACTACCCACACATATGTTATACAAATAAAAAGCTTTAATTAAAAAAATAAAAAAATGATATTCTATAACCAAATATAGTTTTATAGTCACACAATAAACTGAAAAGGATGAGATATATCCTATCACTGTGATTATTATTAACCAAATGTAAAAAAATATTTGGCATGTCAAAAAGATACATCAGGTGTCTTTCATACATATATACGGATCATATAAGATTCTTTGACAGGATAGCAACACATACACCATTATTTGACAATCCTCTGATGATTAATATCAAAGGCATATAAAAGTGGGAAAATGTATGCTTTCAAAAGATAAAGTCATGAAGAATATCTGGTCTAAAATCCAAATAGAAGAGATATTTTCTACTGGTAGAAAAATAATTCTGTTTACAATGACACAATGTCAAATTACTCTGATTGTATAACTCTTTAGAAAAATGCAGATCTTCCAAAAGAAAATCCATAATCATTCAAATGATTCTAATTATTAATGCAGGAAAAAACTAAGTATATTAAGGTCTATTGTCTACACTATGAAATACAATTGAATGGACAATCTAGAGTTGGTCCTAAATTAGTGCAATATATCTTTGACAAACATTATGGATAACCAACCAATAGCAAGGCCTAGAACTGAACAAGAGGAAATAGCCTTGTATTACCTTTGGGAAAATGCAAGCTAGATTTTTAATAAACCCAAGTTTCTTCTTAAAACAAAAATCCAGCTCTCTTTTTTTAAACAGCAATATTAATCTGATGAAATTATATAGCTATGAATCATGGAATATATTATAGACTCCAAAGAGTTGAAATCAAGGATCCTAAAAGAGCAATGGTTCCTGGTGGCTATAAATAGATCGCAATGCATTACCAATGTGGATTTGGTATCATCAAAGAAGGGACATCAGCATGATGAGTAATTGGAAAAAGTAGCTCGTTATATTAAAAAATTGAGAGAAACAGTATATCTACTACATGGAGATGGCTCTCTCCATCACAATTCTATTGGAAATGGCCTGAATCACCTTCTTGAGCCAAGCCCATCACAGCTGATCATCACATAACTTTGTTGTTGCTGTGTACAATATTTTTTTGTTTCTCCTCACTTCACTTAGTACCCATGCAGTGTTAAGAAATCCATAGGGAAGCCCTTGGGATATTGGATAGAATGATTAATAGGGGAACATTGACAAGGTTGAGAGGCCACCAGGTGTAATGTATGATTTCAAGGTATTGAACTCTATCTAATAACTAATAGCCATTAATATTGAATATAAGACTGTGAGAAATCACTTAATCTCATAGTACCCAAACAATTCTAAAGATTATAAGCTACACAGAGTTGCTACTTTCCAGTAGCAGGAGATTCCACATTAGTAATTACCCATTACCAGTCAAAATACAGATCTGAACAAAAATAGACAAGAGTAGTATATGAGGAGGTATACATAGGTTGTAATTGATACCATAGAAGGAAGTACTCTCATTAATGAGAATTTCATACCATCAAAGTATTTAGATTTGAAAACTAAATGCTTAGCCAACAGTGAATATTGTAGATATTAATCAAAATGCCTATTCTTTCCAGTCATAATCCTAAAGGCAGTTTGTTGTCAGTTCATCCACTATTTTCTTCCTGTATGTGTCTAGCTGAATTTTATTTATAATAATAGCTTTTTTAGTTTTCAAAATATATGCAAAGATGATTTTCAACATTCCTCCTTGCAAAACATCATATTCCAATTTTTTTCCTTTTCTCCCCACTTTTCCATCCCCTAGACAGTAAATAATCCAATATAGGTTAAACATGTTCAGTTCTTCCAAACATATTTCCACATTTATCATCTATAGAAGAAAAATCAGATTAAAAGGGGAAAAAGTGAGAAAGAAAAAAGCAAGCACACAAACAACAACAAAAAAGATGAAAATACTATGCTGTGATCCACATTCAATCTCCATAGTCCTCTCTCTGGATGGAGATGGCTCTCTCCATCACAACTCTATTGGAAATGGCCTGAATCACCTCCTTGAGTCAAGTCCATCACAGTTGATCAACACATAACTTTGTTGTTGCTGTGTACAATATTCTTTTGTTTCTCCTCACTTTACTTAGTATCAGATTATGTAAACATCTCTAGCTCTTTTTGAAATAAGCCTGTGGATCATTTCTTAGAGAATAATAATATTACATATACCATATACCATATATATCATAACTTATACAGCCATTTCCCAACTGATTGGTATCCACTCAGTTTCCAGTTCCTTGCCACTACAAAAAGGGGGACTAGCTGGATTTTTATGTATCTGAGTGTCAGTATTTTCACCAATCAAATTTCTGGTCCCATCTTCCATAGTGGGAAGAACTGATTAATAAAAATGCTTTTATTACTTGAAAAATAGAATTCTTTCCTTTTTCTTTTCTCACATATCTCTTTTCTTTTCCCTTTTCTTGCGTCTTTTAATATCTCCAAAACAGAACAAAATCATTCCCAGTCACTGTTGTCTTATTTAATTATGATCTTTGATAACATTAAGCTTCTGGGGAAATAAATTATTTTATTTCTCTTCCTCACTTCTTCTATCTTTTCAGGTTCTATTTATTTTTTCTACCTCCAAAAGATCTCTTGAATTACTCCCTTATATTCTTTTAAAATGATTCCTTGTAAAATTAATGTTAAATATAGTTTCAAACAATTAAACTTGGATTTACAATCATTTACATTTAAATGAAAGAATTTCTGCGTATAAAATATATGTTTTCAATGACTCCCTATGGTTTGATCAAGATTCCTTATTAGTACATTCATTTCCACTCATTTGTTCCTTTTTGCGGTAGTAGTTAGTATATATTCTGTTATTTAGGTTCTGTGTTTATTGCTTTGCATTATTCCTTTCCTTCACTTTAAAATATCCATCAAAAACTAGTCATGTGACTTAAGCATAATGAAACCAATTTATAGAATTGGACAGGAATACTTGGCCAAATTATAAAGTATTTTACTCCTTGCACAGAAACAATTTCTGTTTTACACTTCACACTATTCTCTATCCCTTGTTTATTCATAAATTGTTTACCAGTCCATAAGTCTGATATTTCTCTTTATATCTAGTTCAAACATCCATTTTGATCTCATATGGCTAAATAATATAAAATACTAATCTATGCCTAATTTCTGCCAGACTGCTTTCATGTTTCCCCAACAATTTTCAGGTAATGAATTCTTGTGAACAGAATCAGAAGAACATTGTACACAATAACAAGATGATTATATGATGATCAGTCCACTGTGATGGACTTGGCTCTTCTCAACAATGCAAGAATTCAAGGCAAATTCACTATTTCAATGAGGGAAGAGGGTGAGTATAGAAGAATGGATAGAATTTGAAACTTAAAACTTTAAATAAAAATAACAAACTTTTAAAAGAAAAGTAAACGTCTCAGAAACTTTGAGGGAAGCCTGGAGGGACTGAAGTGAGAAAATGACCCTTTCCAATCAATCTTCTCTAGAGAGAGAGGGGAAAGGGAAAACAGAAAACTACTGTCTCTGTCCCCAGCCCAAATTAATTCAGCACCACAGATTTCACCACAAAGATATTTTGTGACAGTATGATTTCTCTCTCAGGGCTTCTTGTGGCTATTTACAACTTTTGTCCAAACCATGTGCTATCTCTTACTTCTCTGCTTGCTTTTCTACTTCTCATTCACTTGGCTTCCACTTCCCCAATTCCTCTTGTCCTTGCTCCTACAAATCTCTTTTATCTCAAAGTCAAGGCAAAAATTTTACTGAAAAGAAGGGAGATAAGTAGTAAGATGCTAAGAAATGTCTGTCTAAACCTGCATTAATCTGTTTTCTATATCCTTATTTCCTTTGTGATGCCTTCAAGTAATCAGGGATGTGATACTCTTACTCTTAATCACCTTTCCCCTTTCTTCTCCTTGAATATCTCATATCTGTCTGATTTTTCTAAAGAATTTCCATACTATACTTAATTTTGTGAAGTCATATTTCAATTCACTGCTTTCTAATCGTTTCTTCCATAGGCAGCTTTCCAACACAAGTGCATTTTTTGCTTTTCTTCTACTTTCATGTCCAGTTATAGAACTATGATCAACTCAATTTTGCCATATTTTTCAGGATGGAATGAATCAATTTGCTCCCCTATAGCATTCCTCATCATGCCACTAATTTGGAGAACCAAACTACCTCACGCTGAACACTGTCATTCAAATTCAGGATAGAATTCAGATGAATAGTGCCATAAACCAGGATGGGTAAGACTAGTATATTGATACTCATAAAATAGGAACAGAAGAGGATATGAACAGATAAAATGCAATTCAGTCAAGTATACAATCTCATACAGCCTAGTGTGAGTAGTAGCCTAAATGATCAATTATCCCATTGATACCTTTGGATCAAAGTCACAGAGCTTTTGGGGACCTGGTATAAGATAGGATTTTTAGGCAAAAAGTTTATTGTAGAAGATGTCACAGAGTTAGTGAAGAAATATGGTCAGAGAACATGGACCAGTGGTAAAAAGGGAGAGGAATATCAATAAAAATTAATAAGGAAGACCTAATAAGCATGCAAGTGGAATTATTGTTGTGCCGCAGTCTCAGTTTCCCTCAGTTGCTCTTTCAGTTTTCCTTAATTGCTGTTTCAGTCTCCCTTAATTGTGCTGTCCCAGAATAGCAATCCCCATTTCCTGACCTTCAGAAATAATTGGATTCACATTCCAAAGGAGTTATAAAATCTCCAGATGGTCAGCCTCGACCTACCCCTTATCTGTATGACCCAGACTAATAGTCTTCTTTGCCAAGGCATCCCTCACTCCCTACCTGCCAGAACTGAATTTATGGTTTCCTTGGACACCAGATGTGCTCAGCTGTTCCCATGAGTTCTTTGTTTCCCCTGGGCCATGGAGATTATAAAACTTGTGTTCCCGAGCAATGAGGTGCTGAATAATACTTTGTATTATTCAGTTGGCTGACATGGCTGTCAGTCTAAGTCTCTGGCCTGGACTGTGTGCTTTGAGACATAAGTCCCACCAGTCCTGATCCATAGCTATGGATTCTGAACTTTCAATTAACATCAATAAAGCATTACCTAATTTCCACTGTGTGATATTGCCTCAATTTCTCCCTGAGCATTACATTATGAGCATGCTTCATCAGCAGGCTTACTAGAAAGTTTTCAGCAGCTAGTTCTAATTAGAACCGGATGCAATTTAAACTATAAGCAAACTAGAGTTATATTACTGGAGGCAGGTCTAAGACTTCTGTAGTCATTCAGCCCCACTAAAAATTTGACCTGTGTTCTTTCCTTCTCTTAAAATATAGATCCTTGAGAAGTAGGGGTTTTCCTTACTTTTGTATTAATGTTCTTAGCATTTAGTACATATTAAATTCTTAACAAATACTTTATCTCTCATTCATTTCTCTACAACAATGAAACTGATATTATTTAAGCTTTCTTAATGTGGGTTCAAGTCTTGGCTTTGCTTCTTATTAGTTATATGACCTTGAACAACATTCTTTTTCCTGGGCCTTAATTTTCTTTTGTCTAAAATGAAGCATTTGGATTAAGGTGCTAGACTTGGAATCAAAAAATTCTGATTTTAAGTCCATTAAGTCCTTTAACTTCTCTGGGGCCCTATTTGGTATATCTGTAAAATGAGGAAGATGGTCTTTGAAGTTTCTTCCAGCTTCAAATCCATGATCCTATACTCCATCATAACTCTAATATTCTGTAAATTTATGCCACAAATGAATCTGTAATTAGCTGTATGACCATAGCAAAAGTAAATAGTGCTATTTTTATATAAAAGGTCATAAGGCAAGCAAAATTCCAGCCCCCAACCCCACTATACCTATCTCAAATCCTTGATCCTCCTCTCAGTCCAGTCCCTGTAATCATCATCTTAGGAAGCAGCCCCTTTGGAAAAGGGGATAGTCAACTCTACTATGCCATTGTCTTGCTTCCAAGCTTCTCACTATTCCCAAACTTAGCTTTTATTATTTTTACAGAATTCAATTTAGATTATTTTGTTGTGTTATTTATATTATAGTAGTTATTGTGTGAATTGCTTTTCTATTTCTATTTTCTTAACTTTGCATCTATTCATATGATCTTCTATGCTTTTCTGTGTGTATCATATTCATTTTTTCTTACAGCACAGTAATATTCAATTCCATTTATGTGCTAAAATTGGCTTACCCATTCTCAAATCACTGGGTATCTACCTTCTTTCCAATTCTTTGCTACTACAAAAGTGTTATAATTATTATTTTTAAATCATTCCAAATTTTTATCTATATTATAATTGTCAATGTCCCCAAAATTTTTAGAATAGTTTAACATTTTGTTTTTCTTTTGACAGAATAAAGAAAAAAATTATAAATTTTTATTTATATTCTTGAAAAGAACCAAAAAAAATCTTTTATCCATTTTCAAGGTATTCCAATATATGAGGTCCTTCTGGAGAATGGCACTTTTCTATCTTGCAAAAACATATTTTTGATAATTAGTATGTCATGCCTATTATTTGTTGATCCGAGGCTTATAAAGGAAAGCTAAAATATAGAATGAGGAAATAACAATTTGATGGGTATAGATTTTATTAGCAGATATCATACTATGTCTCATAAGTAGATTTATAGAGTTTATAAATGAGGTGGGGGGCTATCTGGTATAAATAGAAGCAGTTGGGGTAACTCTCACCCATAGGTCTAGGTGTCAAAATGATATAATATATCGACATATTTGAAACATTAGATTTTGAGCTCCTTGAAGGCAAGGAATACCTTTTGCTTCTTTTTGTATCTCCAGTGCTTAGTACAGTGCCTGGCACATAGTAAGAACTTAGCAAATGTCTATTAATGGACTCATTGAAGTAACCATCACCTAGTTCACCTGAACAAAATATTTTTCTGTCTTTTTTTGGCATAGTTTTTGTCTTTCTTTAATTTCTTGTCTGAAATTCAAGCTCTTTGTCCAGAGAAATATAAGTAGATATTAGTTTGCTAATGTCAAAAGAGGCAATAAGGTTATTAAAGTAAATATTCAAGTATTAATTATAATTCATTCTCCACACACTTAAATCCATGGTTGTCATTGCACTAGGATAATTTACACTCACTTTTAGAGCCAAGTTGCTACATCTGCCCTTGGGGTCATAGAATATTCTGATAGATTGAGGTATATTTGTTTTCTTTATTTTCATCAGCCTATTTTCCTTATCTTACTATTACCTATACTGACTGTACCCCCAGTTCCATTTAACCTCTTAACATCAAATAGTTTTTATAAAGGCATATTTTCTTTAAAGAGGTATTAATTTTCCCCTACATGCTAGGAGGGTCACATTTTCTCCTATCCCATCTCAATCCCTAGGGAGACTCAATGTCTAGACACATCATGTTGAAGATTTTCCCTCCCTAGAGTAGAGCTTTTAATCTGTCAACAAGTATTTTTTTAAGTTCTTACTAATGCCAGACTCTGGAGAGCTAAAAATACAAAGGAAGCCAAAAATTACAATCCCTGTCCTCAAGGAACTTACATTCTAATAGGAAAGCCAATGTGCACACAACTATATACATACAAGATATATAATATGTCAATTAGAGTTTGGTGGGTTGGGATTAGGAAAGGACTCCTGCAGAAGTTTAGAGCTGAATCTTTGATAGAAGCCTGAGAATCCAATAGGAAGAGGCAAAGAGAGAGCATTTCAAGCATGAAGATCAGCTATTGTAAAGGCATGAAGCTAGGAGATCAAACAGCCTCCAATGTGATTGTATTGTAGAGAATATGGAGGGAAGCAAAATATAAGACTATTCTCAAACTTCGCATGTTTCATGTGTTTTAGTTCCTAAAAATGTAGAATGACAACTGGATGAATCCTTGTTTCAAATATCACTGAGCTAGATCCCAAAGATCTCTTCCAATCGTATTTCCTTGCTTCTTGGGGCATCAATGCTGTGCTGGCTATGAAACCTAGTAACTGAGATGCTGCTCTCCTAAAAACAAAGGATATAGATATTGAAGGTAGATACAATCCAGTCTGAGGTAAATACAGAATACACAGGGATTGATAGCCTTGGAATTGGGCAAGGGCATGTTTTGGAAGAATGCTCAAGATACCCCTTCCCCTTCCAGGTCCTTTATGGGGACACCATGAGAGGAGTTAATCTAATGCATTGTAGAAATAAAAAAAAAAACTAGGCCAAAACTGACTCAAGCTTTTTTTTTTTTTTAATATGACCCTCAGTTTTGATTACAGTCAATAGAATAAGACTTCTCTTAGCCACGTGGTTATATTTATGGCATAGTGTCTCCAAGGTACAGCCATCCACGTCATTAATCTGTTGCTTCTAGAAACAAACTCTTTAAACTCTCCATGTGAGAAAATTCTGTCATAGGTGTCCTGTGCACAGGCCATGCTTTTTTTTTTTTTGGTGAAGCCATTGTAGTTAAGTGACTTACCCAAGTCATACAGCTAGTGACAAGTGTCTGAGCCAAATTTGAACTCAGATCCTCTTGATTACAAAGCCTAGTATTCTACCTATTGTGCCACTTAGCTGCCCCAGTTTATTTTTTCTTTTTCATGCATTGTTACACTTGCCATGAACTTGTGTCCCTGAATCTCAGAACGTCATCTCAGGTGGCAGCTTCTCTTAAAGCCTTTCCTAGTTCCACAGTTTTTAGTGTTTTCTATGTCCCCAAATTACTTTATTTTTATTTTGTGTGCATCAGAAATTACTCCTTTATTGCTTTTCTGGTTTATCTCCTGACTCTCCAGACTTTCCTACCATGTTCCAACAGCTTTCTCACCTTGGAAGATCCTTCTGTCTCATGTTGTATAGAATATGAGTCACTTTCTACACCAAATTCACAGAAATTGTCCCCAAGTTATAGCTTCCCAGTTTTGGCACTCTATGTGTTCATGTTACATTGCTCATTTTAAACTTGTTCTCTTGGTTTTTCTCTGGGCACACAATCTCTTCTGGTTATGTAGTATATATAAGCCATGTAGTCTCTGCCAGACTGATTTGCTAACCCATAGTCACTATTGGTTGCTATCAGGAACAACTGTTCATGTGCTTCTGAAGCTTCTCTCTGTTTCCAATTTCTGCCTTCAGCTACAATCCTTAGTTAGAATTTTATCTCTTCCTCATGAGAAGTGTGTGTTCTGTCATAATCTTTGAGATTAAAGCCCTAAGACTTTTATATAGCTCTTTTAGAAAGGGAAGCTCTTAAAACCTTGAGTCATGATCCTAAGTAAAATTTCCCTAAGAAAATAAAAACCTTCCTAGTCTTTATCTTTAAAGAGTGGTCTGATTATTTCTTGGCTAAAACAAACTCTTTCTTCTCCAGAAAGAGATTCTTTGCTTTGCATACCAAGCTCCTTAGAATATAGAGCAATGATACTCCTGGCTACCTAGTAATATCAGGCTTAATCCATTTTCTGAAATGTCTTTCTCAGTTAGAGTAGAAATTGCTTACGGCTTCCTGTTTAATTCCAACTGGTATTCTGTGCCCCCAAATTAACCTTGGGCAAGACACTTAACTTATTTGCTCTGCTCCTTAGTTTCCTTACCTATAAGACATGAGATTGAATTAGAGGTAGTAAGGTAGAAAGGACATTTTCAGGACACTGGATTCTAGTTCTGATTCTGATACTAATTGAGAGCATTGCTTTTATTGGTTGTTTCTGTCATGTACAACTCTTTATGATCCCATTTGGAGTTTTCTTTACAAATACTGAAGTGATTTGCCATTTCCTTTTCCAGCTTATTTTACAGATGAGGAAACTGAGGCAAAAGGTCTAAATGACTTGCCCAGGGTTACATAATTAGGAAATACCTGTGGAGAGATTTCCTGACTCCAGGACTGGTGCTCCCATCCACTATGCTACCTAGCTGTCTATACCATACTATACTATACTATACTATACTATACTATACTATACTATACTATACTATACTATATTATACTATACTATACTACTATACTAGTAGTATAACCTTAGCCAAATTACTTAATTGTGCTAGATCTCTTTTTTTTATTTTAAAAATGTGGGGGGTTGGACAAATCATCTCTAATGTTCTTTTCAACCCTAATAATTCTATGATTCCAGCAAGTGCTAGATGTATAGTATATATCATACACTATGAATTATATGCCATACCTTGATATCTCTGATTACCATACTCATGAAAAGATAAATATTACTAAAAATGTCACCAGGAGCCAATTGCTATTCATGGATCCTAAGATTTTGTTCAAGCAATAATTCAGATTTTATATTTTTGCTGACTCTTTTTTATAACTTTGTAGGCAAATTCTCAGATAAGTAAGTAGTATGATATTTCAGTACATGATTGTGAAGAAATAGGGCATCTTTAATTTGGGGGGACCTCTTTGATGGTGAGTCATTATTGTTTTAAAAAACCTGCATTATATTTACTTGATTAGATGATAATCTTTTGGGAGAGGTTTGGGAGGATTATAGTCACTGATCATCTGATAATGTGTGAAAAAACTACCAGGAATCATTGAGATATTTGAGAGGATTTACATTTGACTGAGAGTATGATATAAACTTCTAATTTTTTAAAATTTAAATTTTGTTTTTATTTTTAGTTGTACATTCTCTTCCTCTCTCCAGCCCATCCACTATTTATTGAGAAGACAAGAAATATGATACTCATTACATATGTACAATCATGCAAAACATATTTCCTTATTAGCCATATCCCCCCTCCCAAATAAAGAGCAAGAAAAAGAAATGAAAAAAAAGGTTCAATCTGCATTCTGAATCCATCCATTATCTTTCTGGAGGTAGATAATATTTCATATTATGCTTTGAGCATAAAGATGAATCATTGTATTGATCAGAGGTACTAAATCTTTCACAGTTGTTTTTTTAAAAAATCGATTTTTTTCTATAAAAATTTAGAAATCGGTTCAAATATGAGGAGCAAGTAGAAAGGCTTCCTGGTAAATCATAACTAAGAACCCTTAGTCTCTATAGCTTTATTGTATGACTTGGTTTTAGATGTTTATTAGAGGGTATAGAATATCCAAGTCAAAACTCTATAACAATGAAGTTTCATATTATGAGTGACCAGGAAAAAAGAAATAGATAATATAGAAGGGTTACTTATGGGAAAAAATGTAAAATAGCAAGCAAAAGGCAGTACATGGCACCAGGTAAGCCTAGTGATTGGAAGAATAAATTAGAATAGTAGAAAATAAGTTCAAAGGGGCAATCAGAAAACACAATCTGAAGTTAAAAAAGAGGGTTTTTTTGGGGGGGGAAATCTTGGTCTGCAAACAGGTTTGTACTTGAACAGAATTTCTATGTAATTTCTCTTAAGTGAAATAGCAAGCTTATGGGGGCAGCTAGATGGTCTAGTACAGTGGATAGAGCACCAGCCCCGAAGTCAGGAGGACCTGAGTTCAAATTTGACCTCAGACACTTAGCACTTCCTGGCTGTGTGACCCTGGGCAAGTCACTTAACCCCTATTGCCTCAGAAAGAAAAGAAAAGAAATAGCAAGCTTATGTACTTACATCCTAAACCCTGGTCTGTAATGCTGATTGATTCTGTTTTCCCTGTATCATAAATTAGCTAGACCCAATTAGTAACAATTTTTCTTAGGAGAGTGGCTTCAAATGTTAAAAGTTTCTGTTTTCTAAAAGAGGTATTTTAGAAATAACTAGAGATGGCTCTTAGGCATTAGAATTTTGTGCTGGAGAAATATCTGTAATTGAACATCTGAGATGATGTAAGTGCTATAGAAATCACAGTCTAGAATCATTCCTTTACTATGATACAGTATTTAATCTTCCTATAAGGAAGAAGAAAGCTAAGCTTGATGATCTGTTAGATATTTATAACAGATCAATTTAATTATAGTAAAATCTAGAAAGGCAAGTTTTCTTGTATATTTACAATGGCTCCAAGAAGAATAATCAAATAGGTAGGGCAATATTTTCTCTGCAAACTCCCAGGGGATATGGCAAATCTTGAGCAACCAGCTTCAGTAATAGAGTCTGCTAGATCTGGTCCTAATATTCTTAGCAATATGTTGATCCCCTGAGCATGCTCAGGATCAAAGAATTTTTAAATTTTTAAAAGCTGTTTTTCTTTACAATGTTTTTATCCTTATAAGAATTATTTTCCTGATTCTTCTCACATTAGTCTTTATCACTTCATACTACCCAAGTGCTTTATTTGACCTCATAATTCAGATTAAAGCAAAGCCCCAAGTTCAAGGATTTATAGACAACTGATATTTGGAAAGCTAGTACAAGCATGAACTTTCTTACTATACAGAGCAATATATACATACAAAACACATACACATACACATACACATACACATACACATACACATACACATACACACACACACACACACACACATTAGACAACACCAACAGAGATTGGGCCGTAAACAAGAATAGGGTTAATCATGTGAGGGATACTTGTATTGTGGCAAAAATCTCAATAGGAATCCATGCTTAGAGTGGCTCCTGAACAGAAAAGTTTTTATGGCTTAAAGATTGTTTGAAAATAGGTTATTGATGCCATTCTTGGGAGGGAAAATTCCTAACGAATCCCAGATGTGGTAGAAAAATTCTCTAGTTCATTCATTATTAGACTTAGGTAAGGGAGTTTCCTAACTGGGAACAGAAATTGGCTAAGGGTCTGAATCTATATTAAGGAATCTCAGAAATAAATGTTGGTGGGCAGTCAACCAGGAACTTCATTCAATCAGGAGACACTACTGCTTACATGTTTGAAAAAATGAATCAGGACAGTAGAAAAGTACAGGCTGTCTATCATTGCTTATATGTTTATAATCATTAGGACCATTTAGCCTAAGTGATTCCATATTGGAGTTATTACTTATACTACACCAAATAATATATTTCAATTATATTTCATATATTTCAAATTATCATGCCAGAACTTTCTAAAATAGTCTCTTTTCTAATTTCTTATAATACAATAATATTCAATTTTATCTAGATAAGTTTTTATCTTTTCCCCAATTGTCTATGATATATCCCTTTAGATTTCATTTCTTTGCTTTTTGTTGTTTTCCATTCTTTTAATCCTCTTTTCAGAATTAGAAAGCTTGTTTTTCTTGCAACTGTTATTCTATCCTCTTATTATCCTCCATCTTAACTTATCCTTATTTCCATATGCTTCCATTTGAGTTTTCTATTTCTACACCAAGTTATATTTGAATATGTTCAACCCTCCTTTGTTCATTTCAGTTAAGATTATCTGATGCCCACTCCCCGTCTTCCTTTCTATATGTTTGTATATTCTTCTTAACTACCCCAATTTTGAGTAATAACAAATCCCAGTCATTTTTTCCTCCTTACTACAATAATGTTTCTTTTTTTTCCCTTGAAGGAACTTTTTTTCTTCTCTTATTAGAATGTTAGCACTACATTATCAACAATTTAATTGTTCAAATAAATTCACTTTTCCAGGTCTCTCTTGGCTCTTATGTTTGTATTTCAAAGTTCCTATTCAACTCTGGTATTTTCTTCAGAAATGCTTGAAAGTCCTTTACTTATTTTATTTTATTTTTTTGCAGAGGCAATTGGGGTTAAGTGACTTGCCCAGGGTCACACAGCTAGGAGGTGTTAAGGTCTGAGACCAGATTTGAACTCAGGTTCTCCTAACTTCAGGGCTGGTGCTGTATCCACTGCACCACCTAGCTGCCCCTCTCTACTTATCTTTTAAAAAATCTTCTATTAAAGATTTATTTTTACCCATCAGGATTATAAACAGCATTTCAGAGGAATTTATTCTTGGTGATATATTTACCTTTTGCCTTTTAGAATTTTATGTTGCAAGATATCTTTTTGTTTTTAATATTAGCTGCTAGGTCTTATGCAAATTTGACTGTAATTCCTTGTTATTTGCACTGCTTCTTTCTAGTTGCTTGAACTGTTCTTTTATTTGAAATGAAAACTCTTTTAAAAGAGGGAAAGGGGCCCACATGTGCAAAAATGTTTGTGGCAGCCCTTTTTGTAATGTCAAAAAAACTGGAAACTGAATGGATGTCCATCAGTTGGAGAATGGCTGAATAAATTATGGTATATGAATGTTATGGAATATTATTGTTCTGTAAGAAACGACCAGCAGGATGATTTCAGAGAGGCCTGGAGAGACTTGCATGAGCTGATACTAAGTGAAATGAGCAGAACCAGGAGATCATTATACACAGAAACAAGACTATATGATGATCAATTCTGAAGGGCATGGTTTTCTTCAACAATGAGGTGACTCTGTGTGGGATATTCAGGCCCTCATCTTAACAATCAGTACTTCAGAGGCATCTCAAGGTATAGAACAAAGGCTTTATTCAGGAACTGATGAGTAAGGAGCAGTCCCACAATGGATCAAATAAGCAGTCCAAAATTGGGAGAGCCAAGGAGCAGTACATCCTTGTGACTTTTATACAACCCAGAACAAAGAAAGTCCCAAGCCCACCCCTCTTTTCCTTTCCATACATTCTAATTGGTTATATATGCTTTAACTTTCCTTATTTAGGAACTGGAATGTTGACAGCTTATAAATCAGACTACTTTCTACTTTCCCTTCCACCCCGGAAACTGGAACTTAGGCCCTCAGGCTTTGTCTAATTTAGTCTATAGTCCTGAGAGATCTTCACTCCAATTGTCACACTCAGTCCCCCCTTTTTTTATTTCTTAATGTTTTGAAGAGCTCTCATCCCAAAATTTTTGCAACAGCCTGTTATCCCTAGTGTCAACCTCCTCATCACCAGCATCTTCTTTATTACTGGGGTCCATCCTTGATGTCGCAACATTAGCATATGCGTTTTGTTCTCATTCCCTACAATTTCAGCTATGATTTTATGTACTATCCCTGTAACAATACATATTATACAAGGCAGACAAATTGGTAAAAGTATTACTCCACTTAAAGCAATTAATCCAAACCATAATACCTGCTTCCACCAGCTACCATTGAACCAGGACCACCATCACGTACTAAACAGAGAACTCCAGGTTTGCACAGGGACATGTGCTAGTTCCCTAATATCTTTGGCAATCTCCTTTACTATTTTCCCATTATTGTCAATTCACATAGAGGAAGTAGATTCAGCTTTCCACATACTCCCCCTTCTCTTTCCAGTAGATAATCCAAAACCAATCTGTGCTGTAAGCCTGCCTCTCTGGTTTGGGTTGCCTGATCTGCCAATAAGTCCAGGGCTTTTGCTGTCTGATTAGTGACAATCTCCAAGACAGCTTGGAGTCAAATTAATCTATTTAAAATATAAATAGGAGTTCTGTATTCCCAACTACCATCTTGAGCCCAGGTGGCCGGTCCATACTTTCAGATTATTCTGTCAGGTGGCCATGTATCTCCCCATCCATTAGTACCCCAGTCTGTGTTAGGGAAGTATCAATGCTCCGTTTCTCTCGCTCCAAATCATCATATAACTGGATTCCTAAATGATTCACACCATTTCCAGGCAAAAAGAAGAATTTCAGTCTAATTAATCCTGATATTGACATTTCAAGTTGAATTCTGCCAAGCCCATTGGTACCAGGGCCATATTAGAACTCCCTTTTCATTTCTCCTCATATATTCTGCTATTTGCCAAGGCCCACATGGGTAACCAAATAACAATTCATATGGGGACAGCCCAATATCTCTCTGGGGTTTTGTTCTGATTCTCAGTAAAGTCAAAGGGAAACACTTCATCCAAGGTAACAGAGTTTCTATAATCTTTTAATCTCCTGATTCATGCTTTCTACTTTTCCTGAGGAAGGAGGATGCCATGGAGTATGAAACTCCCAAGTTATCTCTAAGGCTTTCATTAAAGATTGCAAAAGCTTGGTCCTCAAGTGTGTACCTTGATCAGAATCGATGTGCTCCACCAGCCCATACCTCAGGATGATTCGTTCTAAGAGGACCTTAGCCACAACCAAAGGGTGACATGACAAAGGGGATAGGCCTCTGCCCAAGATGTGGTCTACTATGACCAGCAGGTATTTGAGATGCCCCACAGGGGGCAATTCAATAAAATCCACCTGCTTACTCTGAAAGGGTCTGATGCCAGGGAGCCTTCCACCCTGTGGCACCCGCCAGGGAGCTGTTTTATTTGTCCTTCGACAAACAAGACAGCTATCTACCACTTGCCAGGCTAATGTGTACAACCCAGGTGTTGAAAATTTTGTGAGCACCATATCACACAGGTTTTGGACATCCCAATGGCTACCCTGATGTAGGTATTGAAGTAGATGTCTCATATCTTCTTTAGTCAGGACTTCCCTTCCGTTGGGCAAGAACCAATGACCCTTACCATCCTCCTGGGCTCCAAGAGCCTCATCCAGGGTGTATGATGGTGGAGGCATGTGCAAGGGAAGAGCCGGTATCAGAACCATCATCTCCTCAGGATCAGCATGTTCTTCCTTTGCTATAAAGGAGTCTGCAGAGAATTCTACAGAACTGGACTGCCAATTAAAATATATACTTTATTGTGTTCTATATCTTCCACTGACCACTTGCTCTGATTTCCACTTGCTTTGATTATAGAAATTTGCTATAAGAGGAAAAATCAGGGATTATCATGATACTTAAATAGTATCAGAACTGGTCCATCAGGTCTTAACCTGAAAACACATACAGGATAGAGCATCCTTGAACTCCACCTTAAGACATACTCAGGAACAATCAGGTGGGTTCTCACCACTGGGTAAACTGAATCAGAAGAATCCCACCATCAGCAGAGAAGAAGATTGTTCTTTTAGTTCATTCCCATATACTAACTTCCACCTGCAACAATTCCTTCTCAGTAGCTCATATGGCATATTCCTTTCAGATGGTGGATCACTGGCTTGATGATCTTTCAGACAGTCATACCTGAATTTAAAACACCAAACAAATATCAATTGCAGCCCCAAGAGATTTTATCTCCTACAGCAATTCTCCTTAATCAAAGCCTCAGATGAATCTAACTCAGGTATCATAGTGAATCTTTTACTAAAAGATTCAACCTAAAAATTCACAGCTTATATAGCTTATCTTTCATATCTAAGTAGATGGTTTTGAGTTAAACATTACAGATCACTTTGCTTTTAAAATACCCAATATATAGAACAATTCCAAATTGCATATTATCTGTAACAGAAATATTCAAAAAGGGGCAAAAGCAAAAACTATTATTCTCAGAGTCCCCCTAGACAATGAATACAATTTCAAGATGACTCCATACAATCAATTAAAACTCATACAGAATTTCCTAATTCCACATAAAAGGATCTTTCAGATTTAACATTAATAATTTCTTTTTAAGAATGGAGAAATTAATACATCAGGTTCCTCCAATTGAGGAATCCCTACAGCCTTTTTGGGAGCAGCCCTAAACCCATCAGATCAGATTGCATGTAAATGTAGGCTGTTCCTTTAAACAATATAATCAATTCATATTTCAATCAACCAAGAGCTGCAGTTTGCTAAAAAAGGGTGACTATACTGGACTTAATGGGGGGAGAGGGGAATTAGATTGTTTCCTGAGAAGACTTCCCTTTTTCACTTTGCCGCCCTTCCTCCCCCCACTCCACATGGCATTTGTCTTAACCATACCATTCTTCCAGGCTCCCACTTCTCAAAACTAACTTTTTAGGGTGCCATGCCCCCAAAATCTTATCTGCCAGCCAAAGGCAGATCCCAATCTCTGAAGGATATCTCCCTTCTATTATCTCCCCTTCCTTTTCCATTTCTCTTAACCCCAGATGCTAATTGCTCTTTTCATCTCTTGAAGAAAAGAGGTGAGTTAAACCTTCATCTTTGAAGCCAAAAGATTTCTTCCTGTCTCTCCCCGTTCCCAAATACCTTTCTCATTTTTTTTCTTCTCTACATCCTCTTCACTTTCTTGCTACATGTCTTTTCCCTCTTTCACTCTTCCCAAATACACAATCTCTCTCCCTTTCTTTTGTCCAAATCCTTATCCCATTCCTATAAACCCATCTCTTTCCTCCTGTCTTTTTCCTTTCCTTTCCTTCAAAACTTTCAAGATTCACAATGTAGTGAATAGCTAAATAATTCCACAAAACTCACATACATGTTCAAAATTAAATTTGACAAAATTTAAAGCATAACTCATAATGTTTACTAATTACCCAGCATGTTTCAGAAGGTAACATAAATTATCAAGACTTTTTAAAACAAGCTACCATTAATCTGAAACCAAATCAAATACAGCCTTTTAAAAATTTCCTTACAGTATTGATGGTTCAATATTCAAACAAATTTCTAAGATCTTATATCCAAAATAACAATCTAACATGCACAAGGCAACAGTAATTATAAAAACCAAATACCCATAAATCCAAAAGCATATGGCTTTTTTTTTCTTTTCTTTCCTCACTTAAATAGATTTCCTAAATTCCAATTGAATGTTGTAGGCAAACTGAATTACCCTTTGGTTGTATGTATACATGCACATACACACATATAATTTTATTTTATTTTATTTATTTTTTTATAAAGCTTTTTATTTACAAAACATATGAGTGATTTTTCTACATTGACCTTTGCAAAAACTTTTTTCCCCAAGCTTTTCCCTCCTTCTCCCCACCTCCCACCCCTAGATGACAGGTAATCTAATACATGCTAAATAGGATAAATTATATGACAAATACAATACATGTATACATATCTGTACAGTTATCTTACTACACAAGAAACATCAGATCTAGAAAGAGAAGAAGAAAAAACAACCTAAGAAGGAAAACAAAATGCATGGAAATATTCACAGAAAGCATTAAAATGCTGTGTTGTGGTTCACACTCAGTTCCCACAGGCCTCTCTCTGGATGTATATGGCTATCTTCATCACTGAACAATAGGAACTGGTTTGAATCACATCATTGTTGAAGAGAACCATGTCCATCAAAATTGATCATCGTATAGTCTTGTTGCTGTGTATAATGTTCTCCTAGTTCTGCTAATTTCACTCAGCATCAGTTCATTCAAGTCTCTCCAGGCCTCTCTGAAATCCTCCTGTTGGTCGTTTCTTACAGAACAATAATATTCCATAACATTCATATACCATAATTTATTCAGCCATTCTCCAATTGATGGGCATCCTTTCAATTTCCAGTTTCTTGCCACTACAAAAAGGGCTGCCCCAAACATTTTTGCACATGTGGGTCCCTTTCCCTCCTTTAAAATCTCTTTGGGATATAGGCCCAGTAGAAACACTGCTGGGTCAAATGGTATGCACAGTTTGATAACTTTTTGAGCATAGTTCCAAATTGCTCTCCAGAATGGTTGGATCGGTTCACAGTTCCACCAACAATGTATCAGTGTCCCAGTTTTCCCACATCCCCTCCAACAGTTATCATTATAATTTCCTGTCATTTTAGCCAATCTGACAGGTGTGTAGTGGCATCTCAGAGTTGTCTTAATTTGCATTTCTCTGATCAATAGTGACTTGGAGCACCTTTTCATGTGACCAGAAATAGTTTCAATTTCTTCATCTGAAAATTGTCTGTTCATATCTTTTGGCCATTTATCAATTGGAGAATGGCTTGAATTCTCATATATTTGACAAAAACTGCTGGGATAATTGGAAACTAGTATGGAAGAAATTAGGCATTGACCCACACCTAACACCATATACCAAGATAAGGTCAAAATGGATTCATGATCTAGGCATAAAGAATGATATTATAAACAAATTAGACCAATGTAGGATGGTTTACCTCTCAGACCTGTGGAGGGGGAAGGAATTTGTGACCAAAGAAGAACTAGAGGTCATCATTAATCACAAAATAGGTAAGTTTGACTATATCAAGTTAAAAAGTTTTTGTACAAATAAAATGAATGCAGACAAGATTAGAAGGGTAGCAGTAAACTGGGAAAATATTTTTACATCCAAAGGTTCTGATAAAGACCTCATTTCTAAAATATATAGAGAATTGATTCAAATATATAAGAATTCAAGCCATTCTCCACACATATAATTTTAAACTGGGTTTTCCAAAACTTTTTTTTTTCCCCAAGTTTTTTTTTTCCTCCAACACTGATTGACTTCCAGTTTCTTTGTTCTCTCTCTACCCCCTTTCCGGGCAGAGCTGTTATCTCTGTAAGGAATAATTTATTGCCACTGTTTTATGGCTCTTTTCCCTGTTTTTTTCTTCTAGCAGGCTTTGGGGGGGATGTGGGAAACTTCTTTGCTAGCATTTTAAAATAGCCAAACTTTTTCTGTTCCTGCTAGTTTCAAATTAAAACAAACACTTAACTCCAATAAGAAATTTTAAAACCCAAGCATTGTTAACATTGAAATGACCAATTGCCAATTTTTCCAATCATTGTTCTTAAAGCTTATCAGAGCTCCCTAATCACCCAACATACACAACCAACTATCAGAGCTCCCTAATCAACAAAACACACAAAGATCTCTCAACCACTAATTACATAGACACTTAAGAGTAAAAGAGGAACTCCTGCTCTTCTGAGGAGAGGGGAATTAACACAGACAGATGGACAAATCTCTGACTCACACAAAACACTGATTCTTCCTCTTTGGCATTGTACTTTGGGATCTTATCCCAATCTTGTAACCGATTCCCTAGAGGACTATCAGTTAAAATTCTCTGGTCCTCTTTTTTCTTTTGGACTGCAAAACTCCCCATAGGAATTTCCTTCACATACCGGTGTAGGTTACTCTATCACCAAACAACCCCCCCAGAGCTCTTTCCAGATTAGGCCAAAGCAGTCCAACAACATTTAGAGAGCTAATCGCTCCCTCGCCAACAGGCCTCCATTCCATCTCGAGTGCTTACCTGGAGCCACAGGTGCAGTTTTTTTGGGTTGTGGCTGGCACCAGGACCATTCCTCTCTATCTTTCTTCACTTTCCCTTTGTTCTATACCGAGTTCCCCTGCCTCGGGCCGCTAGATTCCCCAGGAGGAGTGAAATATCTCAGAACCAGCAGCCCTTGGACAAAATTGTCTGGTGGCGTGCCTGCCGCTGATCTGAGACCCCCGCAGCCTCCCCAAGAAATCTCTTGGGTCCTGCACAAGCCCCCAAATCTGTGTGGGATATTCAGGCCCTCATCTTAACAATCAATACTTCAGAGGCATCTCAAAGTATAGAACAAAGGCTTTATTCAGGAACTCATGAGTACCGTGCGGTCCCACAATGGATCAAATAAGCAGTCCAAAATTGGGAGAGCCGAGGAGCAGTACATCCTTGTGACTTTTATACAATCCAGAACAAAGAAAGTCCCAATCCCACCCCTCTTTTCCTTTCCATACATTCTAATTGGTTATATATGCTTTAACTTTCCTTATTTAGGAACTGGAATGTTGACAGCTTATAAATCAGACTACTCTCTACTTTCCCTTCCACCCCGGAAACCGGAACTTAGTCCCTCAGGCTTTGTTTAATTTAATCTATAGTTTTGAAAGATCTTCACTCCAATTGTCACACTCAACTCAAACCATTTCCTATTGTTCAGTGATGAAGAAAGCCATATACACCCCGAGAGAGGCCTATGGAAACTGTGTGGGCTACAACATAGCATTTTTACGCTTTCTGTTGATGTTTGATTGCATTTTTTTCCTTATTAGGTTTTTTTTTCTTTCTCTTTCTAGATCCATTTTTTCTTGTCCTGTGAGATAACTGTATAGATATGTATATTGGATTTATCATATATTTAATATATTTAACATGTATTAGACTGCCTGCCATCCAGGGGAGGAAGAGGGAGGAAGGAGGGAAAAATCTGGAACAGAAAGTTTTGCAAAGGCCAATGTTGAAAAATTACTCATATGTTCTGTAAATAAAAAGCTTTAAAAAAAAAAAGAAATGGAAACTAGATTTTGATTATGACATTCCTAGAACTTTTATTTTTAAGGTTCTTTTTAGAAATGATTGATGGATCATATTTTACTTTTTCCTCAAGTTTTAATTGATATGATGTGATATGATTTTGTGTCCCTGATTTTAGGGGGGGGCTTCTGTTCTAACAATAAGCCAACAATCCTAGATCTTCTGGCTTTGGAGTCTGCCTCAGGAGCTTCCCACACTCCCAATCTAAGAACAACAATCCGTCTGATTCTAAATAGACCATTCCTCAATTCATTGCCAATTGTCAGATGGCTTCTGGCTTCAGGATAGTCTCATGGAATAAACAATTGAGATAATAGTGATAATCTTTTCAGTGATAAACATATTCTGGAAACCACTCTTGAGTCATAGAATTGGCATGACAATGATAGAAAGCTGGATAAATGTGTCTCCTTGCTTCTGTTTCTCTGCTGAATTCTCTTAGAATTCAGTCTACTTGTAATAGTGTTACAATTACAATAAACTTTGCTCCTTGGTTAAGGAGATGGGTTCAAGTCTGCAAATTCTTTTGTGATATTGGTCTATGACCCCAAACTTTTGGGGTCCCTTTCCCAAACTCAACAGATATAGACAGTTTTCATTTATCATTTCTTGAAATCTAAAGTCTGGGGACCAGCAAAAATGATGAAGGAAAAGGAAGCAGTACAGTTTCCCTGTGCCCCACAACTACCATAATAAAAACTCATACAGAATCTCAAACTTAGTCTCACAATAATTAGTACAAGTAGGAGACTATAAAAACAAAGAAGAAAAGGTAGGGGGTTGTAATATCATCTGAATGTCAAAGGAGGTAGAAAAGACAGTTAGAAATACTAAATAGGGCCCCAGAATGGAATAAGGAGAGGGGACATGAGAGAGGGTAAATTCAGGGAGGGATAAATTATGAACAAAACTAACCTGAAAGGAAAAGTTTAATAGAGGGAATTAAGAAAAATAAAAGAAGTAAAAGCCTATTATTAGGGCCTGGGAAAAGAAAAGAGAAGAAAAGTAAGAGAGCAAATGCAGTTTGCTTAAAGCATAGCACACAAGTGAACTCCTCTCACTATCCTCCTGCTTTGTAAAATCTAGGGAGCAAAGAGAGGGAAAAGTATACAAATATGTGAGAGAGGTAAATATGCAATTGACAATTACAATGGTAAATCTTAAAAGTACCGTCACACAACTAATAGAAATGGATCGAAGAATGGATTAGAAAGAAAAATTGAAAACAAATACATTTGCAAGAAACATTCTTAAAATAAAATACAATAAATATATATCAAGTACTACAATGTGTTGGATACTGTGCTAAGCTTTGGGGAATATGAATAAGAAAAAGGAACTCAAATTCCTCAAGGAATTTATGGGAGAAGAAAACCCACAAAAGAAGCCAAAATGCAGGGAAAGGGATAAAGGGTACCCTGGAGGAATAATGGGAATATAATGGTGGTGCAGTCAAAACCAAACAATGTAGATGGTAAGAAATGAAAGTCTGGCTGAACTTCTGTATTCTCTTTAAAGGGAAACCTTGGCAGGAATTTGTCTGTCTCTCCAGCTCAGTAATCAGAGGTACAGAGGCAACTCAAGGTACTGATGAGGTATGAAATACCAGAGCTGTAGCTATCTCTGTGATGAGTTTCCTGGTGATAATGAGCTTACCCTGGGATGGGCCAAAGGGATGATAATGATAGAGTGGGAATCAGTGCAGTCTGTGCAAAATGAAAGAAAGATTAACACAGAGTTTAAAATATATTCTGCTTTAGCTAAATTCAGAAAGGTGGAGGTAGCAATCACAATCTTATATAAGATAACAGCAAAATAGATTTGATTAAAAGAATAAAAAAGAAAACTACATTTTGCTGAATTGCCTAATATGACTAGAAACCACATAAATTAACTACAAAATAGTACTTGTAGAAATAGATTCAAATAATTAAAGAAATATTAATTGCTCATTGGTGGATTGATCCAACATGATAAAAATAGTAATGCTTGATTATTCTGTGATATTTTAATGATATTACCAAAGGATTTATTGGCCAATTTTTAAAAAATTCCTATATATTATGCTATATAGGAACACACAAATCTATAAAGTAAATATTCTATAAATTCCAGCTACTAGAGTAAGGATTTATTTTTCTATAAAAAATTGCAGAGAAAACTGAAACGTAATCTAGGAGAATCCAGGCATAGACTAACATTACATATTATATATAAATATACACGTCAAATGGATATGTGACATATATAATTGATGGCATCATAGACAAACTAGAGATTAATTTTTTCGTATTGATGGGGAAGAGTTTGTAAGATTCTAACTCATAACCAAAATTGATGAAAAACAAAAAGAAAGAAAAATAATAAACATTGAATGAGCTCCTGGAAAACAGGCCCTTTAGTTCACTGTTGGTAGAGTTGTGAATTGGTCCAGCTATTTTGGATAGCTGATGCAACTAGTTCCTAAAGCTACCAAACCATACATACTCTTTGATCCGATGAAACTTCTACTCCTTATTCCAAAGAGAGTGAAGAAAGGGAAAGAACCAAAGTATAAAAAAAATTTATAGCAGCTTTTTTTGTACTGGCAAAGAAATTATGGTATTCAATTGTAATGAAATGTGTTTTAAGAAATTAAAAAGGGGCAACTTCAGAGAAACCTGGAAAGATTCGTATAAACTGATGCAGAATGAATTTGTATAAACTGATGCAGAATGAATATACATGAGAGATGTATATATTATCGACTTTGTAAAAACAAGCTTAAAGACTTAAGAATATGATCTTGGTAAATAGGGGTAAGGAAGCAAAGAGAGGAAAAATAACCAAGCACAATTTTAAAGTATCAAAAAAGTAGTATACTATCCACCTCATTATGTAGAAGTGATGGATTCGAGATGCAGATATATGGTAAAGCCTGGCAAGATTACGGTAACAAATTAGTCTCTTCTGACCTTTGAATTAACATCACAAAATGAACTAACATACTATATAAGGAAGTAAAAATAATACTAAAGAAAGAATGGGGGGAATCAACTAAACTAAGTATACATAGAGGAGGTCCATGCTATATTTGACATAATTTTGAGATCATTAGGAGATTGATATGAAAAATCTGAAATATGAAATGGTTGGTTAAAAAAAATCAAAGATGTTCTTAATACTTATCAAAGATGATCAAGAAAACATTAATAATCACTACTGACCTATATACTTAATTCCTATTCTCTTAAAAAAAACTTTTTGAGAAAATTTCTAACTCACATTGAGGATATCCTTGATGAAGGTTTAAAAAGAGGGCAGGAAAATGGGCAAGCTTTCATGAAGTACTTTCTATAGGAGAATCACATCTTTACAGTCACACAATTGATGACGATGACACAATATCCTACTGTATTTATTCTTTGTTGACTATTTTAAAAATGTGATTTGGTAGATCAGAATTCTCTCTTAAAGATTCTCCTACAATAAGATGTCCCTATCATTTATACATTAAAATCATTTAAGATTCGTTGAATACTATAACAATGGAGAAAACATTTTATGAGCTTATGATTATAAAATCAGTGGAGTAATAAAATTAGAAAAGCTATATTTTCTGAAGGTATTTGACACTGTTTGGAGTATTACACTGTCCAAATGGAAAAATGATTGCCTATCAATTGTAAGGTTCTCCAAATCCTCTTATTTGCAAATGACATTGTGCTGATAGCATCCAGATTGATAACATCTCAGAGTCTTCTAAATTAGATCCTTAGTCACACAAAAGAGTTCAATTTAACAGCCCACATAGGAAAAAAACCCAGTGGATGATCATTTATTGTCCAAACTATGGAAAGAACTTGAGTGACTATGAACAACATATAGAACAGATCCTTTAATACATTTGTAATATATACTTGCTAAGTCTTTATTAAATAAGGGAACTGTCCATAACAAAGGAAAAAAAATAATATCACTCTACTCTTTTCTGGTCCAACAACATCTGGAATTATAGTTCTGGTCTAGGTTCTTAATTTAAGGAAGAACATTGTTTAACTCATCCAAAAGCTAGTGACTGTGACACTGAGAGAACTGGAGACAATGCCATATAACTGATGTTCAAGAAACTTGAACTGAGAAGAGTTGAAAAAGATAATATGGGAAAACATGATAGCTATCAAATATCAAATATTTGAAGGGCTTTCATATAGCAGGAGGGATTATATGTCTTTCTTGTCCCTAGACAGCAGAATTAGGAGCTATTAGAGGGAGCTTCAGAAAGATAGATATTTAAATTATATACTCATTCTTTTTCACCACACATATACAATCAGTTGTCAAATCTTTCTGTTTCTACTGCTACACATTTCTCATCATTACTTACGGAACTATTATTTATTTATTTATTTATTTATTTTTGCTTTTTGTTGAGGCAATTGAGGTTAAGTGACTTTGCCCAGGGTCACATAGCTAGGGAATGTTAAGTGTCTGAGACCAGATTTGAACTCAGGTCCTCCTGACTTCAGGGCTAGTGCTCTATTCACTGTGCCACCTAGCTGCCCTGGGAACTATTATTTTAATAGAGACCTTCATTGTCTCTTACCTGAGTGATGCTACGAGTGATGCTATGGCCTCTTGACTGGTCTTCCTGTTGTAAGTAGTGTACTCTTATCCATTCTTCTTATGATTGCCAAAGTTATTTTCCTTATGCTTTGTTCTAACAATTCAACTCAATATCCTCTCCTTAATAAAACTCCAGTAGATCTCTGTTGCCCCTAGGATAAAATATAAATACTTGTGTTTGGCTTTTAAAGCCCAAACTACTTTTACAATCTTAGACTTTCTATCTCATTCTGCACTCTACAATCTAGCCAATATGGTTTTCTTCACACATTAAACTTCATCTCCTCTCTCCTTGTCTTTGTAGTTACTATCCTTCATACCTAGCATACTATTCTTCCTCCCTCTACCAAACATCTTCTACTCCTAGTCTTTTCTGAACCCCACAATTGCTAGTGCTCTTTGTCCCAAAATTACCTTTAATTTATTTTATATCTATTTTGTACCTATTTATTTATCCATGTCTCTCTTAGAGAATATAAAATCCTTGAATGCAAGGACTACTCCATTTTTGCCTTTGTAGCTCCATAATCTAATCTAGTGCCCATTACACTTACATGCTTGTTAATTGATATAAGGATACCAGGACTATCACCTACATGTAACATGGAAGTGTCTTAACTTAACTTAAAGGGAGGCAAAATAGACATCTATAGCCTCTTCTCTCTCCATCCTGGGAGCAAAGAAAACTTTAATTCCTGCCAGAAGAGGAAGTAGGAGGTAGGGGTCTGAAGCTTGGCAATTTTGCTCTCTTCAGAGAGAGGAAGTATCAGGCTAGAATTATACATGTGTCTGATTCATTAAATAGTTAATCTAGGGTATGTGATTTTCAGGTTTATGCTAACTTCTGATCAGAATTTTAATCTTGTTATTAAGACTTGATCCTTTCCCACCAGATATTAGTTCTACAATGGACATACATGCTAAGTAGCCAAGAAACCCAAGTCCTGAACAGAAATCCAAGAAAGTATACAGAGACAAATATATATTAAACAATAGAATGAAGGAGTTTTTACATTGGTAGTGAAGTAACTTAGCTTAACTAAGAGAGTTTAGAATCTTACACACTGGGAAGTTCCCTGAAGCCTCTAATGTAACAAGCTGGGGATAGGATCATGATAGAGACAGTTATACTTCCCAGAATCTTTTTGTTCAGCATCCTATAGTGGTTTTGAAATTTTCCATCATCTTTCTCAAAGCTGGAAGCTAGGAGCACCTGAAGTCCAAAAATTTGAAGAGACTCAAAGATGGAAGGTATCTCTCCCACTTTAGTCAACTTCATCCCATCTCATATTAGCATAAAGCATTGGTCTCCATCAATGAGAAGAGTTCTATACTAATGGATTTTGGAACTCAGGTTAATAAGGAAAAATTTCCTAACACTTAGAGCTGGTCAAAAGCAGAATAGATTTTTGTCCAAATGAAGGACAATGGACAGGGCTTCTTAATGATTCCTTATTACTAGAAATCTTGGAAAAGCCCTATTACTACTTGCTAGGAATGTTGTAGAAGGGTTTCTTGCTTGACTATTTATTGGTAGGAATATTTAATTCTATGAACTTAGGGAAGTGCTCTTTTCCTTAAATTATATTCTCTCTGCATTTCTTCTCTCCCTCCCTTCTTTCCTTCTTTCCCTATCTCCCTTCTTTAGGTCCTTTTCTTTCCTCTTTTCCTTCTTTTCCTCCTTCCCTTCCTTACCTCTGCCACATAAGGTATCATACCCTTACCTACAGAATCCCTTAAAAACTTTTTTTTTGGATAGCCAAACCCCAAAATATATCTTGGGGATTATTAAGTAGATTTCTTTCTTAAATACCAGGCATAAACCAAAATGACTCTGATTCTCCTAAATTGGACAACTATAGGTTCCAAGCCAAGCCCTAAGTTGACTCCAAGTGAATGCAAATAGCAGTCATTTCTGTTTTGACCAGAAACCCTGAGGGCCTTCCCCTCCCAGATCTACTTATTTATTTTTTTAGATTGTTTTATTTGTTTGTGTGTGTGTGTATTTGTGTTTAATTCTTTGCTTCAATTTCTATGTAGTCTTAATCACTAAATGGGTGTGGCCTCCTTCAAACTGAGACGTGTAGAAAACCTTAGTGTAAAAAGGTCAAGATCTCCCACTGCATCAGGGCCACATGTCCCTTGGCTCTGGAGGGGAAAGTGAGGCAAGTAAACTTGCACAACCCTCTCTCACTTAAATCTAATTCACTTGCATGTCATAACATCACCTTCCTAATGTCATGTTTTTTTTGAGAACATAGGACAAACCACCACCACCACCAGGACAATAACAACAACAATTTCTTCTATGGGTACTTAATAACACTTGTGACAATTCTACTGAGATGACTAAAAGAGAATCTAAATTGTGTTCATCTAGCTTCCTCCCTGATTTTTCTTTTCTACACATAATATTCTTAATTATTCCTTGTATTGTTGTCATCATTTCATTTAAGTTCTTAAATTTCTGCAACTGCTTCCAATTACTTTTCAAATCCAATTAATACTTAAAATTATAAATTTTAGACTCCTCTCAACATTTAAAAAAAATATTTAAAGCATCCTACATTATAGCATCCTTTCTTATTCCACTAATTTCCAATGTTCCCCTATTAAATTGTAAGCTCCTCGAGGCAGTGACTATTTACTATTTGAATTTTGTATTTTATTATGTCTTTTGACAAGTTCTCAGTATTTCAATTCTCACAAGATTGTGTGTGTAGATAATTGTGTAAAGAGGTACAGACTGTAGAAGTTTAAATATATTCTAAGAAGATAGAAGTTTAAAAGTAAGATGCATGGGGCATCTGGAATTACAAGCATAGTGTCCAAGAAATATGGAATTCTGGCATGTTCTCAAAATGCCACAAAGCATGCCAAAAAAATATCTAATCTCAGTAGATTAGCAGAGGGCTACTAGAATAGTATTCAAACAATGAAACAATAAATGTTTGCAACTATAGCTTCAGAAGACCCTTGTTCCAAAGGCTTATATTGAAATCTAAACCCTTCCCAACATTGTATCACAAATTTTGGAAACTATTTCTTAAATACTCTAAAGAGAGGGAAAGGAAGATTATTCTGTTTTTTGGTTATGGCTGATGAGATGTTTTCTGTTTCTTTCCTTTGTAGTTTTGTCACAATTAAATATTTTACTATTTCAGAATATAGTTTCTCCCTTGTCGATTAGTACTGGGGCCACTGGATATTTAGATGTCAGTTTGACATTAATAATTCAAAATTTTAAACTAATTATAGATAGGATCATAATAATCTAGATTTAGAGCTGGAAAGGATCTATGAGGTCAATTAGTTCAATTCCCTCCTTTTTATGCTGAGCAAACTAAGTTACAGAAAGAGTAAATGACTTGCTCTGACATAGATAGTGTCTCAGGTGGGATGTGAACCATACTCTTTATGATTCCAAGTCTAGTGCCTGATCTACTGTGTAAGACATGCTTTCAAAGAAACCTACAATTGTCTGAAATACTCCCACATTGAACTCAAATCTATGTGAATCTACATGAATCTATGTGAAGCTGAGTGGCATATGGATTCGAATTGTATTATGTCCTTCATAATTTTTGTTGTTCGCACTTTAGTGCTTGTTATGTCTTTTCTCATTCTCATACTATCTTTCCTTGTGACAGTAATAACTTTCTCTCTCTTCTAGTCATGTTCTATCCCTTTCCCTTTAAAAAAAACAACTTAAACTCACTTCTTAACACTCTTGTCAATTCTTAGAAGCAATATAATAGATACCCTGGAAGAATTACTGAATTTGAAATGAAATAGCAACTCCAGTATTGCTATTTACCACTATTTATCTTGGATAAGTCACTCAATTTCTTTAGTCCTCAATTTCTTCATTTGGAAAAATGACTTTTAAGTTCCCCTTTAGCTCTAAGTTCTTGATCTTATAAACTTCTTAGTGTTAACATTTGTAATATACTGAATTTTTGGTCAGTAATACATTTTTATATTTATTATTATCTCATTAATTAATCAAGAAATATTTTTACATACCTGGCACTGTGTTAAACAGTTTGAGGTACAAAGAAAATATAAAAGTAGAAAATTTAAAGCTAGAAGGGATTTTAGATAGTGTATAGTCTAGCTAACTTCTTCATTTACAATTGAGAAAACTGAGAGTAGGGAAGTTAAGTGACCTGTATTATATACATTGAAACCAAGTAGCAGAGTACCCTTCAAACTAAGCTTCTCTAACTAGAAATCTGGTTTTCTTCTCTTTTTTGCCCAAGGAGGCAATTGGAGTTAAACAACTTGCCCAGGGTCACATGGCTAGGAAGTATTAAGTGTCTGAGGTCAGATTTGATCTCAGGTCCTCCTGATTTCAGGACTGGTGCTCTATTCACTGCACCAGCTAGCTGCCCCTGGTTTTCTTCTTTTTTATTACCCCACACTATTTCCACTGATAAGACACAATTCCTATACAGATTCTAATCTTATTGTGAAGCTAGAATGCGCGAAAGAATTAATGAACAAGACAGCAATATAAACACAAAATTGCATAGTAATTTCTATCTTGAAGCTCCCATTTCTTCATTCTTTGTGTAGAATCACTCTGTTTCCTACAGCATTTCATAACATGGATGACTCAGTGATATATCATATTCCATTATTATATACTCCTTTCCTAGGCATTGGTAATGGAGAAGATGTGTGGAAGAACAAAAACAGATGAAACTCTCACCTCTAAAGTAAAAGATTGCATCTATAACTTAGGTCTTATATGTGACTGAGGCCCCCTAGTGGTCAAATACAACTTTTTTTGGGGGGTGGGTATCAAGATTGGGAAGGGTCTGGGAATTAACTACAAGGAGATAATGTCCTTTACTCTGAAATGTTAATAATTCTAATAGTCCCATAATTCATTAAAAGAATACCAGCACTCCATAATACAGGAATGTGAGCCAATTTTCTCTGGTGAGACCCAGGTATGTATGACAGCTCTCAGTTTCTCTATAAAATCAAAATGAATGTATGGGATCAAAATATCTTAACACAAATGGGAAGCATGTTGACAGGGTCATTTAAATGATAAGCAGGGTTAAATGGTAATTCCTTGTTTTGATCAAGTGAATCTAAGAAATTCTAGTATAACATAAGAATCTAACTGATTTTTTAAGATAATGCATTAAATTAATATTATAATTCATACTAAATAATAGATATTACTGGAATAGAAATTTCTTTTACTCTTTTTTCCCTTAGCATTTGCCATTTAAAATGGAATTACAATACTCTTAATCTCTTTATTAAAATTTCACTTTTATTAAACACATTTAAGTACTACTTAAGTGAAGCATTGTGATAAATCAAATAAGTAAACCAAATTTAATTTCCATGCTACAGTTACTTTAAGTCCAAAGAACATGTAGACATTTATTGAAGACATGATTTGAAATAGCCTGGTCAGTCTAACAAGGTGAAAGCATGAAAAAACATATTACTTTGTGTCTCCTTAATGGGTGTGGACATTATCCATAGAAGACAGAATCAATGCCCCAAATTTTGGTTTGTTATGGTTTCAAGGGTATGTTCACACTCATCATACCTCCTACACAAGAAAAAAAATATAGCTGAGTAATCCTTGAATACATGCAAAAGGTAAATAATGAAATGCAATCTTGATATTGTCAACTATGTCAAAGTGTTTTTGCCCAATGAGCTTTAGAAAAGCATCTCAAACAACTTATAAAGCAGTAAGTAAAAAAGTCACTGTACGCTGTTATAAGAGCTTGTTTTATGCCAACAGAAAAAATAATAAATCAACTAATCATTCAGTAAGTATTGATTAAGATTCTGTAATGTGTCAAGCACCATGCTGGGCACATAAACACAAAAATGAAAGCTCCTAATCTTAAGGAGTCTTTGTTGTTTAGGGGAGACAACATGTACAGATACAATTTTACATAAAATATATACCAAATTAATAATAGGTAAATTTTCTAGGTAAATTTCACTAGTACCTGAAAGGTTCAAGAGAGGCCTCGTGTAACAGATGACATTTCAGCTGTATGCAGTTTGAAGGAAACTAGAGACCAAGAAGTGATAATAAGAAGGGTGTATTCCTCACAAGGGGATCAGATTGTGTAAAGGTTTGGCTAAGGAAGATGGGATGGAATGTGTAAGGAGTCAAATGAAAGTTAGTTTTGCTCGACTTAATAGGAAATTTCCACTTAAATACTTCTGCTGCTTTTCCAAGGATGCATCTCTTCCCATAGTATTTCCTCTCTTTTCCAGTCTCGCTACATTTTAAAGAAGTAACCCAAAATTACTGTTGACAAATCTCACATGTAATCACCCTCACCTAGAACGTCCTTCCCTCTCTCTATCCGTAGGAACGAATCTATCCCAAAAAAACTTTCTTACTCTGGCCCTTCATACTCTTCTTGTTTCCTGAATTTATCAGTTTTTTCATTTGTTTTCATCAACCCAGCTAAATTGACTGTCCCCAATTATTTTCTCTCTTTTTAAAAAATTGTTTAAAAACATTATGGTCCCTTCCTTTTATTAAATAAATATAAGCTCCTTGAGGTCAATTTGTCTTCAAAGCTCTCCGAGGGTACAGGGATATTGAAATTGTGTAAAGCGCGAACAATGCCTTAACCTCCTAATTATGATTGAGTATTTAACTGATGAGACATTTCCATTGTGTGGAAAACAGAATCTTTCAAAAATTCTTTAGGGAAATATAAATGGGCCAGCGTCTCCTCTTTTCTACAGGATAGCACTATTCTGCCCTTGGCCAGAATGTCTGAGCTCTAGGGAGGCTGTGGAAGCAGCTTCAGTAAGTGGAGCAACCCAACTTCTAATTATTTTCTCCGCAGTTCAGGACCTGCCGGAGTCCCTTCTTGGCAGTAGTGTGTAAGAATGGTTAATGGGAAGAGAGGATGGGAGGTGAGATTCGAGGAGAGACTAGCTTTTCCCCCAGCATCACAAGTCATATCTCCCTCTATCCCTGCCTTTCAGGATTATCTGTGCAGAGGATCTTAGGTCTGGGGCCAAATGCAGGATGAATTGGCCAGTCTTCCTCGGAAGGGTCTCCCGCATGCGCATGCGTAAACCCGTGTTTTCCTTCCCTCCCTTTATCTTCTCTTTGCTACCTCCTACTCCACCTTCTCTTCTTCCCCAAGCTTGCCCTCTCTCCCGGGATGGAACAGTGTAAGTAGCGCGTGGGAGGGGGGAGTGTCGCCCCCAGGTCATGTGACGCGAGTGCAGGCGATTGGAGCCGCGGGGCGGGCTCTCAGGCTGTCAGAGTGCAGCAGTAACCTCTCCTCCACTGCCGTTGGATTCTGCTTGTCCTCTGCACTGAGGACAGCGGCTTCTCCTTCAGCCGGTCTAGCCCCGCGCTATCACAGCCGCCGCATCTCCATCAGCATCCCCATCACCTCCGCGGCTCC
Organism: Myrmecobius fasciatus; assembly: GCA_023553655.1. Taxonomy (NCBI): domain Eukaryota; kingdom Metazoa; phylum Chordata; class Mammalia; order Dasyuromorphia; family Myrmecobiidae; genus Myrmecobius; species Myrmecobius fasciatus. The sequence continues at coordinate 94,421 of JAJPUD010005607.1, forward strand.
GGAGGAGGAAAAGCAGGAACAAGGACTAGGAAGAGAAAGCAGCCAGGCGGCAGCTGTCAATCACCTCGGGTCCAGCTCCCCCTGGGCTTGCCAGAGTCTGGGTATCAGCCCGCCTCTACTCTCCTTGCCTCTGCTAGGGTCTCCGCTACCACCACTGCTGCCGCGGCTGCTACCTCTGCTCCGCTGCGGCCACCATGGGGCTCCTGGACTCGGAACCGGCGCGCATGCTGGATGCTGTATCCACTGCGGTCAACGATACCATAGAATTCTACCGATGGACCTGGTCGATAGTGGGTAAGCGCGCTGCCCCTTCCCGGCGCTCCGCGGCCGCCTGCCCTCTCCCACATGCTTATCCTCCCACCCCCCTTCATCCCCATCCCCCACAAACCTGCAGCCGAAAAGAGAGCCGAGAGAGGAGGGAGGAGGCTGTATGTCTCTCCCTTTCTTGGTCTCGAATTTGCTGCTCCACCTTCTGCATTGAGAGAACACCATCAAAATGGCCTCAGAATCTCCTACCTCCACCAGCCACTGAAAAAGTGCCTGAGTTCCTCCTCCCTCTTTCCCCCCTTCCTCTTATCCCCTTCTTCTCTCTTTCCCTTTTCCCATTTTACGGCAATCCTTTCTGCACTTTTTCCTCCATTGGCTCTACATTTTTTTTTTTTTTTTTGGTTGATCCGGTGCATGCCCAACTTGGGTTTACTGCAGTCACTTAAATGGATAATCTATTATTTACTTTTAGGCTCTGTGTATGTCACTATGACTGTTTCTTCTGGTCTCACTTTGCTTCTGTATCTAGGAGTCAGTTTCTATGTCTAGCCATCTATCTCTCTATCTCTGTCTCTGGCTTTGTCTCTCTGACAGTGTCTGTCTCTCCCTTTCTCACACACATACCCATGTCCCATATTCTAGGAGCTTCTGACACTGAGCTTCTGTCACCCCCATCTGCTCTTGTAATAGAGTTGAAATATTAGATGAAGGTTTTGTATGTAGTATCCCCTAGAATTGAAGGTACTAAGTGCTCGTTGCATTAACTGCCCCACCCTTCACTCCCCAATCTTCTGATCTCATCTGACAAGTCTAACTTTGTGCACACACTTAATTTAGTATTTAAATGAAAGAAAGAAAAAAAAATCCACAATCTTATATGACAGTCCACAAGAAAAATTTGATTCCTAGGAAAGACTTGTTAGGCTTTTTCCTATCTATTTTATTATAATTTGAAAAGAAAAAGAAAACAGTCCCTTTAAACTTTGAGGATTATTTTTTTCTGAAGATTTTTTTTTGATGGTAAATGTTATTGAATAGATTGTTGATTTCTGTGGCACTGCACTGCAGGACTGTGCAGAGGGAAAGAAGAAATCTTGAAGAGTTATCTTTTTTTTTTTTTGCTGATACTTCACATAAATCTATATAGAGACTAATTGAACGTATCTTCAAACTTTTCCTAATTGTGTTGTTGCTTTGTCATGGTTGTCATATTTATAATTTACACTTCTTGGAAACAAAAAAATATATAATTTTATGTTGGCATCTATAATTATGTGTCTGTTGAATTATATCTTAAATTTTTAAATCTCAAATTTTAAAAGCTTTCTTAAAATTTATTTTAAAAGAAGTTCTTATAATTCCTTAGTATTTTTATTGTACAATATTATTAATACATTGAGAAAATTGCATAAATTTAATTAAATACTTATTAAGTGCAAAATACTTTGTTAGGCAATGGGGGAAATATAAATTACACCCTGTAATTTGGTCTTTTGCATGAAGATAGCTGTAGTCTATTTGAAGAGGCAGAGAAAATGATTGAAAGACAAGTAGTATAATAAAATGATTTGTACAGAAGATTCATGATAGGGAACTATTTCTGTGGAATTTGATAAGTAAAAGGGTACTTTGATATTTATATTAAGATGACTATTTTTAGAAGAAAACTATTCTTTTTCATATAGGTCTTAATGTTCAATTACAAGTTTAAAAACATTTTGCTATTATAAAAACATTCATTTATTAGTTGTGCTTAGTTCCGTTTATCCCCCTAAGGACAATTTTCACTGAATTCATTTTCACTGTTTTCAGGATTAGATATTTTTAATAGCTTTTTATTTTTCCAGATACATTCAAAGATAGTTTTCAACATTCATCTTTGCAAAACCTTTTATTCCAAATTTTTTCCCTCCCTTCTCCTTTTATTCCCTCTCATAGACAGCAAATAAGGATTAAATATATATATGTATACATATATATGTATTTAAAACTAGCAATGTTTTGATGAAATGGTTTAGTTTTCTTTTAGTTGTATTTTAATGTAGTACTTTACTGCACTGACCCTCAAATTATACTTGGACAAAATGGGAAAATATTTAAAACCTACATTGTTGTCTTAATATTACCCTTTTATAAATTGCATCAGGTTTTCTTATACAGTTGTGTAATACTGTTCATGTCATATTCTTTTGCAAGTAATGCAATAATTTATGCTATGCATATTTGGGAGATATGAATTAACCAGGTATACAGGTCACTCCTCATGTCCTAATATCTACAATAGCCACACCTGTATATTTGGTTTTATCTTTCCCTTTTCAGTCATAGGATTACCTGAGGAGCTAGTGAATTTCTAACTAAAATTCTTTAAGAGACTGCTAGATGACCCATAATTTCGGGGTAATATAAATGGCAATTTTTGCCAAGTTAAACTAGAAGATCTTTGTGGGTTTTCTAACTCTGTATTCTTATGTAAACAGTTTAGAAAAAAAATAGGATAAAATCTAGTCTGGGATTTTTAATCTTGGGCCTGTGAACTTTTTTTTTTCTTTTTAGAAAAAATATTGTGATAATTGTATTTCAACACAATTGGTTTCCTTTGTAATTCAATGTAATTTATTTTAATGAATTAAAAATATTATTTTAATATGAGATTCAAAGGGGTCCATGACACAAAAAAAGATTAAGATTCTTCTTGTTGGCTTCATCTGCTTTGTTCCATTTGTACATGAACTATATGTTTTCAGTGAAAATAACTTTCATTGAAGGCAACCTTCTCTACCATAAATGTTATGCATATGGCTGTTGTTTTATGGAATCTTTGTCCATACCTTAAAAATGGGAGTCCTCTGTTGGAATAAATGGTTGGATTTTTATTTTCTTATCTAATGGGAGTTGAGGATACTTTCTGGTGCTTAGGCTATCACTTACAAAACCTGAGAAATGCTTACTTCCTGGAATATGTTACTAGTAATCAAGATGGGGTTTCTGAACTGAAGTAGATACTTAGGGATATATTTTCTTAATAGTAGATTCTTTTCTACCCTCCTATACTAAGAAAGACATTTTCCAGGTCCAACCAAAAGAATATCTTGAATATGTGATTACATATCCTTTTTTATTTCTCATTCCTAATCTTTCATCTCTTCTCTCTCTGCCCTCCTCCTGATCCCCATTTCATTTATGTTCCACTTTCCTGTCAGTCCCATTCACATTGCTCTTGTTCTGAGAAGATCAGCTCTGGACATAACTGCATTGAGTTCTAGAGAGAGCCAAAGGGTGGAAAGCCAAATGTTTGACTTGGGAGGGAGGAGGGAAGACTGAAAAAAGTTGATAAGTTAGCAATTTAGAATTAATAAAAATGGTTGGAATAAATGGCCTTAATAATAAACATATTAGAAGAAATGTTTGAGGAAAAGAATTTTAAAATACTTTTTAAAAAAAATCAGGTATCTCGATTTTTCTTGCACAGCAAGATAAGTGTGGAAATATGTATACATATATTTGATTTGTCAAGTATTTTAACATAATTAACTTGTAGTAGATTTCCTGCCATCTGGGGGAGGGGTGGGGTCTAGGATGGAAACATTTGTAACAGAAAGCTTTGTAAGGGTCAGTGTTGAAGAATTACCCATACAGATGTTTTGAAAATAAAATGCTTTAATTAAAAAAAAATCAGGTATCCAAGGTAGTCTCCATGGCATTGAAACACTTTAAATTTAATACTCTTTGGTTAATTTATATTTTTAAATCTCCCTTTATGCTCCCTTAAAATATTTTTCCTTTTGGGATTTCCAAATCTTTTTCAAATTTCTACTTACACTTAACTAAGTTCCATCCTCTTTCTTTCCAAAGTAACAAGAATAGAACATTTCTTCCTAGCTAAAAAATTCTGTCCTAAAGAAAATATATGTTCTTAGCATAAATAACCTTTTATGTATTAGAATATCATATCCAAAATACTTTTTGAAAGCAAGTCTCTGTGTTTAAAGAAACATTAAAATATAGTCTATTGAATTGATCTTTCAAATCTTTTGACTTTTTTCTATTCAATTATTTCATTAGAAATATACCTTTTGAAAATTATCTTTCTAAAAAACTTAAAATTCATATGTATTTAAAATTTAAATTGTTAATTAACATTATGATATGCTACTTTTTAAAAAAGTGCATAAATTGTAATTATACTACAAAAGATTTCAAGGTTGGCCATATTAAATAAAAGTAGTGTTCTCTAGTGGTAAGAGCAATGATTTTGTAGTCAGATACCTCATTGATGCATGCTTCTGGTTCTTAACTAGCTCTGTGACCCTGGAAAAATAATCTAGCCATAATCTTCAATTAAATTGGGATAATCATTTTTACCGGTTTGCTTGTAAGGAGATTGTAAAGAAAGTTTTTTGTAAACCTAAAATTACTGTGTAAATGTGAGCTATTATTATTACTATCATCACCAGATTATTTTGCCCTAACAAACATTCTGTATGTGCAAATAACTATCCCGTTCTATGGCATGGACAAACCTTTTTGAATAGAAAAAAGTATTACCCAAATAACTACATCCTGTTCTCTGAGTGATGGTGATTGCTACATTCAGAGTCTGAAGGCTGTGTCTTACACATCTGTGGGATCATGCAACACTTCAGATAGAAAAGTAAGAAATTTTTGAGCGTGGCCTTTAATTAGGATTTTTTTAAAAAATTAAATGCTTTATCATAAACTTAGCATTAAACATTAATATAAACAACTATAATTATGTTCCTTAAACTCTTTTGCTGGCTAACCTTTCATATCGTGCCCTCTAAGTATGGATGTTCCCCAAGATTTTGTCCAAGGCCCTCTTCTGCCAAGCACTTTCTCTCAGCAATTTCATTAGCTCCCAAGAGTTTAACTATCATCTGTGTGGAGATAATAAACAAACTTTTCAAACTCAACATGTCCATAATTGAGCTTATTACCTCTTTGCCCTTCTTTTTAACCCTCCCTTCTTAAAAAATTTCCCATTGGTGTTACTCTTAATTCCTCATTTTCTTTCACTCCACAAATTACCATCCATTCTGTTGTGACATCTTGCCATCTCCCCCCCACAACATCTCTTACTTGTGATCCCTCCTCACCACTCACACAGCTACCATCTTAGTTTCAATTCTCATCTCCTCTGACTTAGATTATTGAAACATTCTCCTAATTGTTCTTCCTTTCCCCAAGTCTTTCACCATTGTAGTCTATCCTGAACAATGATGTCAAAGTAATTTTCCTTAATTTTTTTTTTTTTTTTTTTTTGCTGAGGCAATTGGGGTTAAGTGATTTGCCCAAGATCACATAGCTAGGAAGTGTTAAGTGTCTGAGGTCACATTTGAACTCAGGTCTTCCTGACTTCAGGGCTGGTGCTCTATTTTCCTTAATTGTTGATCTGATCATGTGACTCTTCTAAGAAGTCAGTCTACTCCAATGCCTACCTGTTGCCTCTAGAATCAAGTATAAATTTCTCTGTTAGTTTTCAAAGCCCAAATATTGCCTCAAATTATCTTTCCAGCTTCATTAGATATTATTCCTCCTCCTGTACTCTGCATTGTAGCAAAACTAACCTTCTATATGTTGCTCACACATGACATTCCATCTTCTGTCTCTGTCCATTATATATAGAATATAGTCTCTCCTTATCTCTCTCCCCCCCCAAGTCCCCATTTTGAAGAGACATCTTAAAAATCACGTGCAGCACAAACCCTTTGCTGATCTACCCAAATGCTAGTGCTGTACTTCCCAAACCATTTTGTATTTAAGTTTTTAATATGTACTTTATTTATTCATTTTTTATTTGTGCTGAATTTGTATTTATATTTGTGTGCTTATTGTCTCCTTCATTACAATATAAGTTCCTTTTGAATAGACAATGTTTGATTTTTTGAATTTATATCCTCAGAACTTACCATAGCACCTGGCATCTACCAAGTGCTTAATAATTTCTTGTTTGAATGATTGGATTAATAACTATGTTAATTTCAATGCATAAAAATAATAGCATATTAATAGCTCCAGTCTTAAGTTCCTATCACGATTTATTCATAAACTTTTCAAGATTATTCAAATCACTTTTCATGTGATTGTGTGTGCTACATTCTTTTGGATCCTCTTTTTTCCCCCTTTGCGTTTCATAATGGTCTTTCTGGATTACTTTGTGATCTTTGCTATTGTGCATGTTTCCTTATTATATTACATCATTTTATTATATTAATAGAAAATAATTTAACTATTATTTGATTATTTGAAATTTAAGGTGTTTCTAGTTGCTTTTGCTGTTATATTTATTCTTGAGTTCTTTTGTTGTTTCTGATAGCACAGCAATATACAAGACATTTATTTTTGCTGTTAAGTTGGTTTAGTTGTATGTGACTCTTCCTGACTCCATTTGGGTTTTCTTGGCAAAGACACTGGAGTAGTTTACTATTTCTTTCTTCAGCTAATTTTACAGAGAGGAAATTGAGGCAAACAAGGTTAGGCAAATTGCCCAGGATCATATAGCTAGTAAATATCTGAGGTCAAATTTGAACTCAGGACAGACCCAGCACTCCATCTACTATATCATCTAGTTATCTGTTTTATGAATTTACAAAGTGCCTATTATGCCAGCCACTGTATTAGGTGCTTGTGGTACAAAGACAAAAATGAATCATTTTGGACCCCAAGTAACCTACATTATATTGAGGTAAGACAAACATATTTAGAAAATGTTTTCCCTGAAATAGAAGGATTAACTATTAGGTGATTGAAGGAACACAAAAAAATCAAAGCATATTTCTTGAGTTGGTACTTTATGGTGTTGAACTTTAAAAGAAATTGGGGATTTTATGAGCCAGAAGTGAAAAGGGAGTGCATTCAGGCATGGGCCCTGGAGACAGAATATCATGTATAGGTGTACAGCAACTTGATCAGTTTGGTTGAAACACAGCATGGGTGAAGGACTGTAACGTGCAGTATGCTTGGAAAAGTAGGTTTTGGGGACAGATTTTCAAGGCCTTTCAACAGCAAACAATGGACATCCACATATATATTCTCAGCAACAGAATTATTGGATAAAAGGGTATAATTATTTTGTAACTTTTACATGGACTTCCAGATTGCCATCCAAAAAGATTTTATCAGGATTCAATTTCATCATCAATGAATGAGTGCAATTTTGCCAACATTGAGTTTCATTGCTTTTAACTATTTTTGACAATTTGATAGATTTATGTTAGTAGTTGAAAGGTGTTTTAACTTGTTTTTGAATTTGAGCCCCAAATAATTATTAACAACAATTTATATTTACTCTTTTGAAAATTTTTTGTTTCCATACTTTGACTCATCATATGTATGATGAATATATATATATGTATATATATATATATAATGGATAAACTGTCAATTGTAATTGTGCACTAGAAAAAATGATCTTCTATGTAATAGTTCCAATTTTAATACATTTACTAGTGATGGGAGTTCAGGATAGTTGAAAGTTTCTTTGTAACTACCTGTTGAGCTAAATTGATATATGTGTATATATATATATACATATACATATGACACACACACACTATATATATATGTTTGTGTGTGTTTTAGAGAGAGATACATTGAAAATAGCTATGATCAAAGGGGCAATATGCAAAATATAATGGGAAGAACCAGTGTGAAGGATATTTGGAGAGGGAAAGATTTTTTTTTCTAGGAAACGGGACAAATATTATCAAAAACTTGACTGAAGAGGGGAACCTGAGTTGGGCCTTTGAAGGACTGTAAGGACTTCAGTAGATAGAAATGGGGAATTCATTTAAAGTATGATAGATGCTATGAACAAAGGCATTAGACCAGAGGTCAAAAAAAATTGGAGGAAGTGAAGAAGTTGGAATGTAGAGTACCTTAAAGGAAATAATATAAAATAAAACTAGATTCAGAGGTTGAGGATTTGGGGTACCAGGATCAGGAGTTTATAATTTATTTGGCAGGCAGAAGGGAAAAACTGAAAGTTTTTGAGTGACAAGATCAGGTTGCAGTTCATTATAGAAATTATTCAGGCAGCCATGTGAAGAATGGATCATAGGTATAATGACTAACAGGCAAGAAGACTATTTACTGAAATTACTACAATAGTTTGTAAGACAATATATGAGGTGCAAACTAGGGTAATTTCAATGAAAGTGCAAGGGACAGAATGAATGGAAAGAAAGAAATTCCAAAACTTGGCAAAAGATTGGATGTTACAAATTGGGTCCAGAGGAGGAAGCAATGACTGGGACTGAAAAGAGGGAAAGAATTGAGGAGCTTAGATAAACTTAGAAGTTTATCATCCTATCAGTGGAAATAGGGAGCTTGAAGAAGGGACAGATTTTGAAAAGATGAACTCAGTTTTGTATAAATTGAACTTGAAAGGGCAAGATATCTAGTAGGTAGTTGGAAACATGAGATCGGAAAGCTCTTGGGAGAGATTTGAGACTTTTTCCCAAAGAGGTGATAAATAAGGCCATAGTAATGAATAAGATCTCCAAGGAATAGTAGGCAGAGAGTGATTATCTACAAGATCATAGATTTAAAGCAGAAAAGGACCTCAAACATTGTTTAGTCAAACTCTTTCACTTTAAAGATGAAAACATTGAAGCCTAGGGAAGTTTAATGATTTATTTATATTCCCACAAGAGTTAAGAATCAGAGGTGAAGATCAATTTAGAAGAAAGTTGACAGGACTTTTCAATAAAGTAAGAAGTGAGGCTATCAACATTATGGGTAAAATGCTTTTTATGGAATAGCTTGGGAAACAACAATTTTTAACATATCTCTTGGAGAATTCCAAACAATCTCAAAAATAAACTTTTAGACATAATTTGCCTGTACTTTTCTAGATCAGGTCAGTAATCACATACACACATATACACCATACCCATACACACACACACACACACACACAGACATGGTGACATATAAAGATATCTATGCAAACACATTGATTTTTTGGAGTCTTCTCCACTCAAATACTTTATTGAGGTTCCTGCCATTTTTTTTTTTTACTTTTGCTTTACAGTTCATCTCCTCTCATTATCTCTCTACTTGATAGCAAGAACTTGGACCATAGGAATTGGTACTTTTAGCATGAATGAATGAATAAATGATAATAAAATTTATTAGGCATCCATACATATCAGGTACTGTGCTAAGCACCAAAAATCCAAATAAAAACAAGCAAGACAGCCCCTGCTTTCAATGAGCTGATTGTCTTATGAAGAAAGACAACATATAAAAGGCAGCTTGAAGGAAGAAAAGGTAAATATGTGTTTTCATGTTCCTGAAGTGACCAGACTGTTAGAATCCTGGTTCCAGACAAGACAAAGTAAAGGCTCACTTCTCAGAGTTCAGAAACACAAGGTTATCCTGCTGGTTCCTGTGGAAAGAGATTGAGGAGAACAGTTAGAGTAAAGTTGGCATGGTTTTGATATAGCTAAGAAATACTATCTTAGCTTGCTTGATTCCCTATTTATCATATTCTGCTAAGCAAATTATTAAATATTATTATATTTAGATGGTATGTTAGTGGGTTGGCAGAATTAATGTTGAAATGTCATATCAGCATGTTTTGTGTAAGGAGAGAGTCGGGCATGCCATGTCCTAATAAAATTTTAGAATATACAGATTACCAAATCTACTAAATTAAATATAGACTTTTGAAGCTTATATGATCATATCCTTTGAAATTTGAAATTCTGTGGAACAGAATAAAAAATGGAAAATATTATCAAGTGGCAATGACTTTAACTATCAAAATAAATAGCAACTTGTCATTTATTGATTTGATTGTATTGATCAAGACACAAATATTAGGAAGTGAAAAAGATACATATATATGCCTAGTTTCTCAAATAACTTTTTATTCACTGTTGATCCATCACATTCTCATATAAAAAATTTATGAAGGTTTAGTCTTAACTTTTCATATTGTTTCTCTTCAAGTGTTGAAGTAAAGGAATTCTGAACTTGGAACCAGGGGGACCTCAGTGAGACTCTGTTATATGATCCACCTTACTGGATTATTATGAGCAAAAAGTTTGTAACCCTTAAAGTCATGGAATAACTGAATTTTTCTTCCCCTAAATATGATGGCAAAGCACAACATTTTAGCATTTGGATTTTCAAGCATTTTCCTTTTTTTTAAGGGCATATGTGTGGTAGATAGTTAAAAAGGTACATTTTAAAGCCTTTCATAATCTGTCTTTGATATACTTTCCCGGTCTTTGCTTCTTTTACTCTTCTAAATCCAATGGGGCAATCAATATGTAGTCTGTGGACTATATGTGACTCATATGATTCTAGGCTGTAATTTGATTAAGATTTTTAGCTATTAAAAAATTTGCTCAACAAATGATTAAGTCTCACTGGCCACTTAGTTTATGTGTACTAGCTTACCAAAGCTCCAAACTCTATATTACACATTACTCTGTAATTTATTGTTACCATGTTTCATGGATGTATAGGCTTGGATCTATCAGCAATTGTGATTGCTAAAAATTCATGCAACCAAAACAAATGGACAACACTTAGCAATCCTCTATTTGAATTCTTCACTTTAACTAAATGTTCATTGATATTTCTTGTTTTTATGAATGCTTTTCCATCTATCCAGTATTGCCTTTATCTTCTCTTTCTGCCAATACAACAATTATTCATTCTTTCATTCTCAAAAGAAATTCTATTTATTTAATAAAACCTTTTCTAACCATGCCAGTTTGATGATTTTTCTTTCCTCTGAATTTTGGTAGCTACTTAATCCTTTCTGATATCTCATGTATATGATACTACCATTGGACCCTTATTTCAGAAAAACCAAACCAAACACCCAAAGACACCATCAGATGAATGTGTGTATGTGTGTGTGTGTGTGAAGAAAAACAAATGTGTGCTATAAACTTAAACAAGAAATTAAATATGTAGTCAGTGCTACAGAAATCAATCTTTGTATCTATAGAACCTCTTTTCAGCATGCAGTAAAATTTCATTTTCATTGGTACATTTAAATCTTTTGCCAAATATTTTTCAGAGCTGTTTGACAAATAATAAAATTATCTAGGAGAGAGAGTATGGGAAAGAATGTTGAGTTTGGAGGTAGAAGACTAGGGTTTGAACACTGGATCTCCTATTACTAGTTATTTCTTTACAGTCACTTAATCTATCATGACCTTATATTCTTTTTATATGCAGAGTGTGGAGTAGAGGATTGGATGGGCAATCTATAAAGTCCTTTAAAGCTCTAAGTCTTTTGTTTCATTTTGTTTTACATTTTCTATCTGTACTGAAGGTACTAATTAATAGCAAAATGATTTAAAGCAATAAATGAAAAGAGAAATATGTAAGCACTACCTACTTCATTTTTTCCACAAATATTTGTGTGCCTACTGAAAATAGTGCTATATGCAGTGTTTTCTCAAGGTACTGTTGTGCTGTATGTACCGCCTGGATGTTTTCTGAATAATCTAACAGTATTAGAAAAAAATAATGTATTATAAATAATATAGATCACAAATTATGTAAATTTAGTTCCTAAAATATAGCTGCTAAACATATCTATGAAAGTGACTCTAATTGGAGAGATGTGTGTACTGAATTATCTGTTTGAGTACCTTCATCCCGTGATTAGTAACCTTAGTTATTAATACTGGGAAATATTTCCCTTGTGAATAAGCTTCTTTTTAGAAGAGAAGTAAATTATTACAATCATAAGGAAATTTTTTATGAAGTAGAAAATCATTAGCATTAATGATTATAAACTTAAAATAATGACTCATTAAAAATTGATCTTAAACCAGATTTAATAAAAAGATGATCAAGTATATAATTTCTTTTGGTTTTATAAATTATTTTACTCTATCAGATTGTTCCTTAGTTTCCTTTGAAGATTAATAATTAAATTACATCTAGTAGTTAAGATTTACAGCAAAACCATTATATGATAAAAGTCTTGATTATCTGTTCTTACTTTTAAAATTGAAATGAAGAATGAGATATCTGTCTAAGCTTTCTTTTATTTCCAACATACACAATGGAATCCAATTTGTAATATCAAATATTATAGGGGAATATTTTGCCTATTTAATTTAATCTCTGATAAGTCAGTAGCTTTAAATTAAACATTAGGGATTTTACTTAAGTTCTTTAGTTAAATAACAGGTATCATCTAAATTTTTTTTAAATAAATGATTTAAAATGTATGGCACTTATAACAAAAAAGCCAAATAACTGAACTTATGTATTAGAATCAATTATGTGTTAGAAAATAAGATTTTGACAAATTTGAACATATATTTTTATCATAAATAAAGAAATTGTTATAATTTTAAATTAGAATCAAGATTTTGGCCCTTAAAAGGGCTGCCTCAATCCACTGAAGTGGTCAGTTCATCATTTTGTTTTTGTTCAGTTTAAGTTGTGTTTGATTCTTCATTATCATTTTTAATCACATAAAGATATTAGTGACTTAAAACAGAACTTTTGGAGAGGTAAACTACTTTATACATATTATTTGTTGATTGGAAAAATTTATTTAGTTGGGCATTTAAAGCAAAATCTTACCTTACAGACTCTTTTACATTAAGGTGTTATGCCCCATGTATAGATCAAGATCATTTGGGTTCCTTTGGGTATTGTAAAAATACTATTACACTATGTTCAGTGATTCTTTGATAAATATCTGATATATATACACCAGAGGTATTCTCAGACATGATAGAGGAATCCAGAATCTAGACAGAATGGGAATTCTCTACATGAAGCCCTTAATATACTATAATTGGGGATGATATTGTGCCAGTTGTGCCATTCCCAAGATTGCCAAACCCCTAGACTTTGCAATAAATACTGGCAGATTAGTGATCTTTCAAAAGAATTTTTGATATAACAAAGAATAAGTGAATGAAAAATATCTTTTGCCCGGATTTCAAATTAGATTTAGATAAACACTCTAAAATTTAGATGTCCAACAGAATTGCATGTGTTTAAATGTGGGACAAATTATAAAAATGAATAATGAACTGGTCTGGAGTGTAAAAGAAGGAAAGAAATAGCCTAGGTTGTTTTAGGGAAATTACAAAGCTCTTTTACTGATATCAAGTTTCCAATTAAAGCAAAAACTCATTTTTCCTATAACAACATTTTACTGATTTTGCTGTATGGCAATGAAATGTGGAACATTTATATCTTTGAAGAATTAATAAGTATCACACAAAGAGCCAAGAAAAGCAAATAGTAGGTATGAGCTGAGTGTATAGAATATGACCAAAAAAGGAGCTCTGAGATCCATTAATAAAAGATATCTTTACGAAATTGTATAATCGGAAGGCAAGGTGGACTAGTCATATGGCTAGAGCAAGTTGGTAAGACATGTAGACAATCAATTTTCCATTTGTATGCTGGAAACATTAGAAGAAACCAAGAAAGGTTTCTAGCCTTTGACCTCTATGGATAACTTTTGGGAAAACGTGGACAAGCATCACATAGTATATACAAACATGGATGTGTTTTGACCTGCATAGTTTGGAGAAATTCCTGAATCAATGAGATTGCATGTTTATTTTAGTATTTCAGAATTAATATGGATAAAATTGTTCCCATCCTGGAATACTAGAGCTCAAAAGGTACACTTGAGGTTAGAAGATGTAAATTCAAGATAACTTACTACTTTAGATAGCATATAATAAATTTACTCCAATAAGTGGAACAACCTGAAAATATTGCTCTTTTAAAGATATTGATTTTTTTAAAAAATAATTTCAAAAATATATTTCAAATTATATTAATTCATCAACAAATAAAATTGCACACTGATTAGGTTATTAAAGATAACAAACTAAGGCAGGCAATGAAAATGATTTGTAGTTAAAGAACCTTGGTTTGAATTCTAGACCTGTGTGTTCTTGGGTGGATCACAATATCCCTGGGCCTCATATATTTGCTCCTTATATAAGATAAATGTTACACTAGATATCCTCTAAGACCCCTTCCAGATCTTATTCTATGATCCTATTGCTTCAACCCTAAATGTTCCTTGATACCAACTGCAAGGGTGGAATGCTGAGTAAAGAAATCATAAATGTGACCCAATATGACAAATGATATGTTTTTATATAGTAGACACAGAAAAAGTGAATGTTTCATCTTTCCACAATTGTCAGCAATACTTAAATCATTTTAGATACGAAGCATTATTCTTCGGCCATTTGTTAAAATGCACTGTTTCCTGAATAAGTGTATTAGATGTAATTTAGTAATATTTGAGTACTAGAAAGCTCTATGACTTAATCAGGATGGGTACTCTCTCCACAAATGACAGATTGTGACCTTTACATGAATTATTATATGATCTTAGAGAGCTGATATGGTTTAAATTTCCATTACCCTGGGACCAGCCTCGCAAAGAGCTTTTTCTACTTAAGCTGGTGCTCAGACAATAGATACATAGTTCAAAACTCTACTTATATTTGAAGCTTTCCTTGAGAACTTAGAGTTACTTATTTTGCCATTATGAAAAACTGAAGTAAGATTAGTAGGTTTATCATTCATCATCATCACAAATGATTCTTCTATGAAAGATTTATAACTATATTGGAGATCTTTTAGTTCTGTAAATATTTGGGGGATGCCTCTTCAATACTCAGCTGTCACTCTTCCCACCTGATCACCACCTTTCTTAGTCATACAAGTCCTTCCATGACAGCTCATTTTTGGATTTGTTGTGTATGTGTCTTTTTGTATATATGCTTTTGCCATTTTTTAAATGAAAATCATTTAGATTAATACCTTGTGTCTTCCCATTGCATCTTTGAGTCACTTTCCATTCATCTGAAAAAGTGGCATCCTATTATTTATAAAGAAAATGGAGTAGGGACAGTTACTCCAAATTGTCATTCCAGTAGTTCCACACTTCTGAAACAATCTACATCCACTTCTTTCCAGTTTTCTATGCCTCCATCAATTGAACCAACTCTTTAAATCCCTTAAAAGAAGACTCCTCCTATTAACAATCATCTAACTTATACTACAGTGACCTATATAGAAGCAAAGATTAATTTTATTTTAGTTTTATCAACTAACTTCAGTGACAGTTCTCTTTTTCCTATAATATGATGACTCATTTTTCTGAATCTAATTTTCTGGCATAGATGGATATCAGTTTGGTTAATATGGTTCTAGATTAGTAACAACACCGTCATGATTGTTCTGTATATTCTTGCCACATCTTTTTTGGGACCTTTTCTTAATCTTTCCTACTTCTGTTAAACTGTGATTCTACGAACTCCAGATATTATAAATTCTGTATCTTAAATAAAACTTAACATGTGTATTTGAGAGGATCTACTGATTTGGACAAGTTTTAATTTTTATGATTCCAAACATTACTTAAGTTTTTGAGAATCTCTGATTTAGGAGGGTAGTATGTTATTAGTTAGAGAAACTATGTTATTAGTCAAAGAAAGAATTCATTCCACTTTAAAATTCTGTTAGACCACAAAAAATAAAATGAAAGTTAACTACAATATTTTCTTTAACATATTATTTTAATTGATTAAAAAAATCTAAAGTTTAAATACGACCCCCCTCAATATGACATTTCCAAATGGAACTAGGTGTTACAGTGAACAGACCTCTTGCTTGGGCAAATCACTTACTTTCTGTTTTTTTCTTAGTTTTCTCAACTTTAATATGAGGATAATAATGGCACTAAGCTCCCAGGATTGTTGTGAGGATCAATTGAGATAATATTTATAAAGTATAGTGTCTGGTATGTAGTTGATATTATATATTTGCTAGCTATTTATATTACTAAATTCAAGTCCTGCCTTAGATATTTACTTAGATGTGTGATCCTAAGTCTTTTAACATTTCTCAGCTTCAATTTCTTCATCTGGAAAATAAAAATAATAGCAACCTACCTTATAGAGTTGTGAATGTCAAATGAGGTAACATGCAAAATGTTTTGCAAATTTTAAAGCACTATTACATGATATTTTTTTAATTTTCCCATTACACAGCAGAATATAAAAGGAAGACTGTATGTAAAATTTTGAATCCCTATTTCATACTCCCTGCTTTAAAAAGGGAGTGTAACAAATTCCTCAGATTACTTTAAACTGTCCTGCCTATCTGCATTTCTTTCTCTTCTTTTTTCTAGTTCTCTTCATTGTAATTAAAAATGTTTTAATTGTCTTTTTTTAAATTACTGTTGGTAACCTCTTCTCTCCTCTAACCCCAATATTTACAGTTTTATTGTACTTAAATTATTCACCTAAAAAATAGATTAAAGGAATTAGAGTAGGTAATGAGGAAATCAAATTATCATTTTTTTGCAGATGATATAATGGTATACTTAGAGAATCAGCTAAACTACTAGAAACAATTCACAACTTTAGCAAAGTGGCAGAATACAAAATAAATCCAAATAAGTCATCAACATTTTTATATATTACCAAAAAATCCAGTAGCAAGAGATACAAAGAGAAATTCCATTTAAAATAACTGTAGATAATGTAAAATATTTAGGAAGTCTACCTGCCAAAGCAAAATCAGGAATTATGAACACAATTACAAAACACTTTCCACACAAATAAAGTCAGATCTAATCAACTGGAAAAATATCAAGTGCTCATGGGTAGGCCGAGCTAAGATAATAAAAGTGACAATACTACTTAAATTGATCTCCTTATTCAATGCCACACTAATCAAACTCTCAAGGAATTATTTTACAGATCTAGAAAAAACAGTAAGTTGATCTGGAAAAACCAAAGATCAAGAATTTCAAGGGAATTAATGAAAAAAATCCAAATGAAGGTGGCCTAGATGTTTCAGACCTAAAACTATATTATAAAGCAGTGATCATCAAAACCATTTGGTACTGGTTAAGAAACAGATTGATTGATTAATCAGTGGAATAGGTTAGGTTCCCAGGACAAAATAATCAATGACTGTAGTAATCTAGTGTCTGGCAAATCCAAAGACCTCAGTTTTTAGGATAAGAACTCACTATTTGACAAAAACTACTAAGAAAATTGGAAATTAGTGTGGCAGATACTAGGCATTGACCCACATCTAACTCCCTATACCAAGATAAGATCGAAATGCTTTCATGATTTAGGCATAAAGAGTGACATTATAAGCAAATTAGAAGAACCAAAGGATAATTTACCTCTCAGATCTGTGGAGAAGGAAGGAATTTATGGCCAAAGAAGAACTGGAGTACATTATTGAATAGAAAATAGATAATTTTGACTATATTAGGTTAAAAAAGTTTTTGTACAAACAAAACCAATGCAGACAAGGGAAGCAATAAATTGGGGAAAAATTTTATATTCAAGGATTCTGATAAAGGCCTCATTTATAAAATATATAGATAATTGACTCAAATTTATAAGAATTCAGGCTATTCTCCAATTGATAAAAGATCAAAGGATATGAACGATTTTCAGATGAAATTGAAACCATTTATAAGGTTTTCTAAATCTTTTTAAAAGGTATTCTAAATCTTTCTAAAAGGTATTCTAAATCATTATCTATTAGAGAAATGCAAATTAAGACAACTCTGAGGCACCACTACACACCTCTCAGATTGGCTAAGATGACAGGAAAAGATAATGACAAATGTTCAAGGGGATGTGAGGAAACACTGGAACACAAATACATTGTTGGTGGATGTGTGAACTGATTCGACCACTCTTGGAGAGCAATTTGGAACTATGCCCAAAGGGCTATCAAACTGTGTATACCCTTTGATCCAGCAGTGTTTCTACTGGGCTTGTATCCCAAAGAAATTATAAAGGAGGGAAAGGGACCCACATGTTCAAAAGTGTTTGTGGCAGCCCTTTTTTGTGGTGGCGAGAAACTGGAAACCGAGTGTATGCCCATCAGTTGGAAAATGGCTGAATAAGTTATAGTATATGAATGTTATGGAATATAATTGTTTTATAAGAAATAAGAAGCAGGATGATTTCAGAAATGTCTGGAGAGACTTAACATGAACTTATGCTAAGTGAAATGAACAGAACAAGGATATCATTGTACATGGCAACAAGATAATATGAAGATCAATTCTGATGGATGTGGCACTTTTCAAAAATGAGATGATTGAGGCCATTTCCAATGATCTTGTAATGAAGAGACCCATTTACGCCCAGAGAGAGGATTGTGAGAACTGAATGTGGATCACAACATAGCATTTTCACTTTTTTGTTGTTGTTTGCTTGTATTTTGTTTTCTTTCTAATTTTTTTCCTGTTTGATCTGATTTTTTTGTGTGTGTGTGCAGCATGATAATTGTGGAGCTATATATAGAAGAATTGCACATGTTTTAACATATATTGAATTACTTGACATCTAGGGGAGAGGGTGGGGGGAAAGTAGGGAAAATTTGGAACACAAGGTTTTGCAAGGGTCAATGTTAAAAAATTAAACATACATATATTTTGAAAATAAAAAAGAAATTATTGTCCTGCTTCTGCCAAATTCATTCTGCATCAGTTCATATAAATCAAGATTCTCCAAAGTCATTTCTTTTGTTGTTTCTTACAGGGCAAAAATTTTCTATTACATTTATGAAACACAATTTATCTGTTTTCTCAAGAGTTCAGTTCTTTCTTTTTTTTTCCTTTTCCCCTTTTTATCCTGATTTCAGGATCATAAAGTTTATTTTGATTGAGACCGTTCACTTTTTGGTATTATTCTGTCTCTCACTCATATCCCCACCCTATTTGTTTTCCTATAAAGTTTGATGAATTTCTACATCAAACTGTGTATGTGTGAATGTCCAACTTTCCTTTGTCCATTTCAGATGATTGAGGTTCATTTGAAGCCCTATTCTCCTACTTTTTTCTCCATGTTTGCATGAGAAATAGTAAGTTTCATGGCATCTTCTTCCTTTCTACAATCCTTAAAACATTAAGGGAAGAACCAGTCTACCCCAAGGCCATCTATTTTCCTTACTTAATTCATTTAATAACCTTTGAACTTTAAGTTTCTAAAGGGACCCTTGTTTCTTCTCCTATGAGAATGTTAGCATTGCATCAACATACAACTTCTTACAATAGCAATATAAATTAAACTTTCTGGATTTCTTTTGATGTTTGCTTTTCAAAGTCCCTCTTATATTGTTCATAACATCAAGGATCTCAGCATGTCAGGCTCTTCTGTCCTCTACAATCAAATTTATGTTCATGTTCATTCTTTCCATAAAACTATAAGATGGACATATCTCATCATCTGCCATCCATCCCTTTTTCCTTTTTCCTTTTTCCTTTAATCTTTCCCAACATCAAGGTCTTTTCCAATGAGTCCTGTCTTCTTATTATATGGCAAAATATTTAGGCTTCAGCTTTAATGATTATCCTTCCAATGAGTAGGCTGAATTAGTTCCTTTAAATATTGATTGATTTGATCTCCTTGCTGTTCAAAGGACTCTTTATTTTTTTTCTTTTAATAAAGCTTTTTATTTACAAAACATATGAGTGATTTTTCTACATTGACCTTTGCAAAAACTTTTTTCCCAAGCTTTTCCCCTCCTTCCCCCCACCCCTCACCCCTAGATGACAGGTAATCTAATACATGCTAAATAGGATAAATTATATGACAAATACAATACATGTATACATATCTATACAGTTATCTTACTGCACAAGAAACATCAGATCTAGAAAGAGAAGAAGAAAAAAAAACAACTTAAGAAGGAAAACAAAATGCATGGAAATATTAATAGAAAGCGTTAAACTGCTGTGTTGTGGTTCACACTCAGATCCCACAGGCCTCTCTCTGGATGTATATGACTATGTTCATCGCTGAACAATAGGAACTGGTTTTCAAAGGACTCTTTAAAGTGTTTTTCAGCTCCACAATTTGAAAGTGTCCATTCCATGGTGCTAAGATTTCCTTATAATCCAAATCTCACAGCCATATATTGCTACAGGGCAACCATAGCTTTGACTAAATCATCCTTTGTCAGCAAGGTAAAGTCTTTGCTTTTTAATACGCCATGTAGATTTACCATAGCTCTCTTCCAAGGAAAAAGGACTTTAATTTCATGATTTTGGTTCTTGTAGGCAATGATTTTGAGCCTGAGAATATAAAAAACTGATTCCATTTCATTCCCTTTATTTGCTATGAAGTGATGGGACCAGTTGCCAGAATCTTGCTTTTTTAATGTTAATCTGCAAGCCAACTTTTTCATGCTCTTGCCCTCATCAAGATGCTTCTTAATTCTCCTTTTGTTTTCTGTCATCAGAGTGGTACCCTTTGCATGTCTGAAATTGTTTATATTTCTTTCAGCCATTCTGGCTTTTTATTAATCCAGCTTGGCATTTCCAATTATTGACTCTATATATAAGTTACATTAATAAGGTGACAATATACAGCCTTCTTGTACTCCTCCAATCTTTTTTTTATTAAAACTTTTTATTTGCAAAACATATGTATGGGTAATTCCTAAACATTAACCCTTACAAAGCTTTCTGCCACAAATTTTCCCCCCTACTCCCCACCCCTCCCCTAGATGGCAGGATATCCACTACATGATAATTATGTTAGAGTACTTAAGAAATCGAATATATGTATAGTTATTGCCACACATCATTTTTTGTGCAGGAGAAATCGTATCTACATCCTTCTCCAATCTTAAACTAATTAGTTCTTCCATATTCAGTTCTAAATGTTGTTTCTTGATCTGCATGTGGGTTCCTCATGAGAAAAGTAAAATAATCTGCTTCTCCCAAATCTTGGAAAACTTGCCACATTTTGTTGTGATCCATCCACCTTCAAATTTTTTACATTAAAAAGATATAACTATTTAGCTTTCAATATGTGTTGAAATTAAAAATTAGTTAAATATGGAGTAATGATGCCATATAAATACATAGCAATATTTTAGTTGTCTACTAGAGTGTAGTACTAATAGTGCAATGGAGTGAAAATGATTCTTGAAAATGATTTAAAGTCTGTCTTAAGACGTATATGCATGCATTTTTATTTTAGGCCCCATAACTCTCTGGAGTAAATATTATTTGCCTCTTTATGGAGAAGGGAACTGGGGCATAGAGAAATTAAGCAACTTGCTTAGTAGTGACAAAGTTAGTAAGTGACAGACCAGGAATGTGGGTCACTTGATCCCAAGTCTGTGCCTACTCCCTTTCTAGTAAGCAAATAATTGTATTTGTAGTTTAAATCTGATCCAATAGTTCCCCATGTTTGAAATATAAACCTCTCAGTAATTGTGAAACTATTGAAGAATCCACATGCATACCAAACGTTGTTACTTTGATGTTTCCTAAGAATAGGGGCATGATTTATTAGTGTAAGGAACTCCTACATCAAAAAACTTCCTCTACCTATGCAACTTACCTTGCCAAGAGCATTAAGAAATTAATTGACTTGCCCAGGGTCACATAGCCAAAATGAATAACAGACTTGGCTTGAGCTCAGGTCTTCATAATTTCAAGTTTATCTCTGTCTTTGATTTTTATTTACTCCTAACATAATATTTAGTATAAGCATCTTGTACAAGTAAATAGAAGTGCATATACATATATTTTATGATTTTCAAATCCATATAGATGTTGTCATTATTAAAATACATTTACTTTAAAGCATTCCTTATTTCATTATGAGTTTTTTATCATATATTTTCTTAATGAGGGTCTGATAATAGTATATGTGTTCTCATGTGGAAGTATAATAATTTTTCCCCCTCCACAGGTCTGAGAGGTAAACCATCCTACATTGTTCTAATTTGTTTATAATATCATTCTTTATGTCTAGACCATGAATCCATTTCAACCTTATCTTGGTATATGGTGTTAGGTGTGGGTCAATGCCTAATTTCTTCCATACTAGTTTCCAATTTTCCCAGCAGTTTTTGTCAAATAGTGAGTTTTTATCCCAAAAACTGGGGTCTTCAGGTTTATCAAACACTAGATTACTATTGTCATTCAGTATTTTGTCCTGTGAACCTAACCTATTCCGCTAATCCACTACTCTATTTCTTAGCCAGTACCAAATGGTTTTGATGACCACTGCTTTATAATATAGTTTTAGATCTGGTACAGCTAGGCCACCTTCATTTGCTTTTTTTTTTTCATTAATTCCCTTGAAATTCTTGACCTTTTGTTTTTCCAGATGAATTTTGTTGTTATTTTTTCTAGGTCAGTTAAATAATTTCTTGGGAGTTTGATTGGTATAGCACTAAATAAATAGATTAATTTAGGTAGTATTGCCATCTTTATTATATTCGCTCGACCTATCCAAGAGCACTTGATAGTTTTCCAATTGTTTAGATCTGACTTTATTTGTGTGGAGAGTGTTTTGTAGTTTTGCTCATATAGATCCTGACTTTCTCTTGGCAGATATATTCCCAAATATTTTATACTATCGAAAGTTATTTTAAATGGAATTTCTCTTTGTATCTGTTGCATTTTGTTGGTGATGTATAAAAATACCGATGATTTATGTGGATTTATTCTGTATCCTGCAACTTTGCTAAAGTTGTAGATTAATTCTAATAGTTTTTTAGTTGATTCTCTATGGTTCTCTAAGTAGACCATCATATCATCTGCAAAGAGTGATAATTTGGTTTCCTCATGACCTACTCTAATTCCTTTAATTTCTTTTTTTTATCTTACTGCCAAAGCTAGCATTTCTAATACAATATTGAATAGTAATGGTGATAGTGGGCAATCTTGTTTCACCCCTGATCTTATTGGGAATGGTTCCAGTTTATCACCATTACATATGAGGCTAGCTGATGGTTTTAAATAGATGCTACTGACTATTTTAAGGAAAAGTCCATTTACTAATACACTCTTTAGTGTTTTTAATAGGAATGGGTGTTGGATTTTATCAAATACTTTTTCTGCATCTATTGAGATTATCATATGTTTTTTGTTAATTTGGTTTTCCTAATATTGAACCATCCCTGCATTCCTGGTATAAATCCTACTTGGTCATGGTGTATTATTCTGAGGATGATTTTCTGTAATCTCTTTGCTAATATTTTATTTAAGATTTTTGCATCAATATTCATCAGGGAGATTGGTCTATAATTTTCTTTCTCTGTTTTTGTTTTACCTGGTTTAGGTATCAGTACCATGTCTGTGTCATAAAAGGAATTTGGTAGGAATCCTTCATTCCCTATTTTTTTCAAATAGTTTATATAATATTGGAGTTAATTGTTCTTTAAATGTTTGGTAGAATTCACATGTAAATCCATCTGGTCCTGGGGATTTTTTCTTAGGGAGCTGATTAATGACTTGTTCTATTTCTTTTTCTAAAATGGGACTATTTAATTAATGTATTTCCTCTTCTGTTAATCTGGGCAATGTATATTTTTGTAGATATTCCTCCATTTCACTTAGGTTATCAAATTTATTGGCATAAAGTTGGGCAAAGTAACTCCTGATTATTGCTCTAATTTCCTATTCATTGGTGGAAAGTTCTCCCTTTTCATTTTTGAGACTAACAATTTGATTTTCCTCTTTGCTTTTTCTAATAAAATTAACTAGAGGTTTATTTTGTTGGTTTTTTTTTCATAAAACCAATATTTAGTTTTATTTATTAATTTAATAGTTTTTTTACTTTCAATTTTATTAATCTCTCCTTTTATTTTTAGGATTTCAAGTTTGGTATTTGATTGGGGGTTTTTAATTTGTTCTTTCTCTCGCTTTTTTAATTGCAAGCCCAATTCATTGATTTTCTCTTTCTCTATTTTATGCAAATAAGCACCTAGAGATATAAAATTTCCCCTTATTACCTACTGCTTTGGCTGCATCCCTCAAATTTTGGTATGTTGTCTCATTATTGTCATTCTCTTGGATGAAATTAGTGACCAAAGAAGAACTAGATATCATCATTAATCACAAAATAGATAATTTTGACTACATCAAGTTAAAAAGTTTTTGTACAAACAAAATGAATGCAGACAAGATTAGAAGGGAAGCAATAAACTTGGAAAATATTTTTACATTCAAAGGTTCTGATAAAGGCCTCATTTCTAAAATATATAGAGAACTGACTCAAATATATAAGAATTCAAGCCATTCTCCAATTGATAAATGTTCAAAAGATATGAACAGACAATTTTCAGATGAAGAAATTAAAACTATTTCTTGTCACATGAAAAGGTGCTCCAAATCACTGTTGATCAGAGAAATGCAAATAAAGACAACTCTGAGATACCACTACACACCTGTCAGATTGGCTAAGATGACAGGAAAAGATAATGATGAATGTTGGAGGGGATGTGGGAAAACGGGACACTGATACATTGTTGGTGGAACTGTGAATGGATCCAGCCATTCTGGAGAGCAATCTGGAACTATGCTCAAAAAGTTATCAAACTGTGCATATCCTTTGACCCAGCAGTGTTTCTACTGGGCCTATATCCCAAAAAGATCTTAAAGGAGAGAAAGGGACCCACATGTGTAAAAATGTTTGTGGCAGCCCTTTTTGTAGTGGCAAGAAACTGGAAACTGAAAGGATGCCCATCAATTGGAGAATAGCTGAATAAATTATGGTATATGAATGTCATTGAATATTATTGTTTGGTAAGAAACAGCCAGCAGGATGATTTCAGAGAGTCCTGGAGAGACTTTCATGAACTGATGCTGAGTGAAATCAGCAGAACCAGAAGAACATTATACACAGAAACAAGACTATACGATGATCAATTCTGATGGACATGGTTCTCTTCAACAATGATGTGATTCAAACCAGTTCCTATTGTTCAGCAATGAAGATAGTCACATACATCCAGAGAGAGGCCTGAGGGAAGTGAGTGTGAACCACAACACGCCTTTTAATGCTTTCTGTGAATATTTCCATGCATTTTGTTTTCCTTCTTAGGTTGTTTTTTCTCTCTCTCTTTCTAGATCTGATGTTTCTTGTGCAGTAAGATAACTGTATAGATATGTATACATGTATTGTATTTGTCATATAATTTAACATATTTAGCATGTATTAGATTACCTGTCATCTAGGGATGGGGGTGGAGGGAAGGAGGGGAAAAGCTTGGATCAAAAAAAAAGTTTTGCAAAGGTCAATGTAGGAAAATCACTCATATATTTTGTAAATAAAAAGCTTTTAATAAAAAAAAGGAAGCATATTTTTTTTGATATTGACTCAAGAAGACACCTCATATCTCAAAGGGTTGGGAACTACTGGCTGACTCTAAAGAGTGATCATAAGTTACGAACTACTCTTTGAGCCCTAAAATTAGTTTATAAGTGCCCATATGTACTTGATGCTCAGCAAGAATATTATATTTAACCACTACACACCTGTCAGATTGGCTAAAGTGACAGGAAATGATAATGATAACTGTTGGAGGGGATGCGGGAAAACTGGGACACTGATACATTGTTGGTGGAACTGTGAACCGATCCAACCATTCTGGAGAGCAATTTGGAACTATGCTCAAAAAATTATCAAACTGTGCATACCATTTGACCCAGCAGTGTTTCTACTGGGCCTATATCCCAAAGAGATTTTAAAGGAGGGAAAGGGACCCACATGTGCAAAAATGTTTGTGGCAACCCTTTTTGTAGTGGCAAGAAACTGGAAATTGAAAGGATGCCCATCAATTGGAGAATGGCTGAATAAATTATGGTATATGAATGTTATGGAATATTATTGCTCTGTAAGAAACGACCAACAGGAGGATTTCAGAGAGGCCTGGAGAGACTTGCATGAACTGATGCTGAGTGAAATCAGCAGAACCAGGAGAACATTATACACAGCAACAAGACTATACGATGATCAATTTTGATGGACATGGTTCTCTTCAACAATGATGTGATTCAAACCAGTTCCTATTGTTTAGCGATGAAGATAGTCATATACATCCAGAGAGAGGCCTGTGGGAACTGAGAGTGAACCACAACACAGCATTTTAACGCTTTCTGTGAATATTTCCACGCATTTTGTTTTCCTTCTTAGGTTGTTTTTTCTTCTTCTGTTTCTAGATCCGATGTTTCTTGTGCAGTAAGATAACTGTATAGATATGTATACATGTATTGTATTTGTCATATAATTTATCCTATTTAGCATGTATTAGATTACCTGTCATCTAGGGGTGGGAGGTGGGGGGAAGGAGGGGAAAAGCTTGGGAAAAAATTTTTTTGCAAAGGTCAATGTAGAAAAATCACTCATATGTTTTGTAAATAAAAAGCTTTATAAAAAATAAAGAATATTATATTTAACAAGGTGAAGAGATATGAACCTATACCTCATGGAATTTTTTTTCTAAGTGAAAACATTATTTTAAATAAACTTATTAAAACCAGAGACTACAAAGTGATATAGAGAAATTATGTGTAGACATTTCTATATAATGAAATAATCCATATCTAATCAGATAATAGTGATTTGGCAGGAAATGATCATAACCTTACTTTGAATTAATTGAAGGAATGAGATTTCTAGAACTCTTTATTGAATGGAACAAGGCTTTTTAAAAAAAAACCTAGGTGGATGGACCCCTTGGGGATCAGTGAATAGATGTCAAGGGGCCCATGAACTTGGAAAAAGTCATATCTTTATGTATTTTTATATATTTAAAAATAATATTCCAAAAAGACGTTCATAGACTTCACCAGACTGTAAAAGGAACCCATGACACAAATGATGCTTAAGAACTATTAAATAGGAGAAAGTGTAAGATATTTTAGATTTAGATTGTGCCTAAAGTAGACTTGAAATATGATGCTATGAATATCATAGTGCTTCAGTTCCATACATGGTGAATGAATATTGATTGTATAAATGAATTGAGTATATGACAGCCAGAGAAAGGGACTCATGGGTCAATCTTCTCCCTTGAATCTCCACCTACTATTTCTGTAACTTTCCAAACCAAAATATGCCTCTCAGGTCAGGTTCCCCTATATGAATTATCTTCCTCTATTAGAATGTAAAGTCCTTGAAAGCTGGGGTTGTCTTTGCTTATGCATTTCTATCCCCAGTATTTAGCATGGTGCTTGGCACCTCATAAGTACTTATTAATATATTTTAAAAATTCACTTATTCATTAGCACTTTTTCCTGGGGGAAACAGAGAAACCAGGGATAATGAATCTTATCTATATTGTTTCAGGAAAAAATCAAGAACCTCTTGGGCTCACAGAAAGTCCTCAATAAATATTTGCTACTTTTATTTCTAAACTCAGGTTGCTAGCAGTGTATGGAAGGGAAGTTTATTGGTTTGGTTATAGTGTAATGTTGTATAAGATCAAGAAAGTTGTAACAGAGCACTTAGGAGGTCAAAGAGGGAGAGTTTCATAGATTTCAAGCTGGAAAGCAGCCATATAACTCCAACCTTCTCATTTTACAGATGAGGAAATTAAGACTAAAGATATTGTGACTTGCCTATGGCTACAACAGTAAGTAAAAAAGCAGTAAGAGGACCCGAATTCCTTTTGGCTTAAAATTCAGTTTTCTTTTCCACAGTTCCATAGAGAGCAACAAGTATTTGGTGGAAAGGGCTCATATGAGAGATGTTACAGTCCTTTTAAAACTCTCTGTTTGCTTTTTTTTGTTTTCTCACTCCTATCCATTCATTCTTCTGTTCATTGTAAAGTACTAAATCATAGGAATATAGAACTGGAAAAATTCCTATTTTAGTCCAACTACCCTCTTTTGACATAGTGGGAAAAACTGAATCTTAGAAAGATTGTGACCTGCTTAAGATCACTTACTTAGATTCTACCCAAACATTTTTCTGCTTTGCCTTTGTATCTCTTTGCCCTTCTTTTTCTTTATTTTTTAAAAAAAACCTTTCCTTCTGCTTTTTAGTATTCTCTGTGGTATTATCCAGAATTTTTCTTGCTTCTCTCATTCCTTATGTGATAGTGCATTTTTTTAGCCTCTATAATCTTAGAGTTCATGAGTATTATAAATCCTAAATAGGAGGAAGAGAATTCTTATTTATTTTCCACTTTACAAATACACTTTATTTTAAAATTTGGATTGGGTTATTTCTCTTCAATTTGCTTTCCACTAAATTGGAGGAAGTAGGTTTTGAGGAACTTTTCAAACAATTAAAATGGGTTTAGGAAGTAGAAGTGGGGAAACTGTCAGCTGGATTCTATTGCATCTGGGAGGGAGTTAATAGGCATGTACAGAAATTAGAAATTTCTTTTAGATCAAGAATTTTTCTATTTGTTGCTTAGATTAGTTATTGTGCTGTAAATTGTACATTGCTACTTATTTCAAACACATGAAAAAAATAGTCCCTACCTTATGGTTTACAAATGAGAATAGGATAACATAGTCACTCTAATGTAGGCCAGCTCTTTAGTTGTTTGTGAGTGTATTTCTTTAATATTATAATGTTGTAAAAATTCATTTAAAAATTGTTATTCCAATCACAGAATAATTGGCTCTGAGGAAGAAAATGCAGTGAAATTAAATGAACTACTATTGATTGAAAAAAATAGGATAAATAAAGAAGAGTTATATATTCTCTTTTTCCCCTTCTGTTTTATTTTTTTTTTCTTCCTGAAATGTTATCACACAACTACCTGTTTTAAGGTCTCAATTGGAAAAGAGAATTATGTATCTTCAAACAAGTAAATTTTTCTATTGTTTATTTATTCAAAGGGTTTTGATCTTAATTATCCCAAATTGTTTTGAAGGTAAATATGATTTTCATAATAAAATTAAGTGAGTATTTATACTTTTATGCTCCCTCTTATTTGCTATTCTTTTTAAAAATCTCTCTCCCTCTTTATGTACCACCCATGATTATTGGACACAATCATTGTAGAAACTTTTTGATTTTTATTAAATATGCTTGAAATCTCTATTTTCCACTTGCATTTTAAAGCATTAAATCACCCCATGACTTATTTTCCATTTAATGTTACATATTGATAGTATTAATATAGCTCACAATATTTGAAAGGAATTAATGTTTTTCATTCATTCAAAACTGTGTATTGTAAGGCATTGTGGTGGTACAGTTTATGAGAGAAGAGAGAGGTTTAAAATATTCTGATTCAAGGAACTACTTTATAATATATTTTGAAAACACAGTCTTGGTAATAAAATATGCCAACATTTTAAAACTCATGCTCTTGTCTTAAATTTGGAGTAGTTATTAGAATAAACTTCATGTAAACTAACTTCTAAGAAAAGGTTAAGAAATGGGATTTTCTTACTTTCAGTAATTTAAAGGTCACATAATATCAGAGTTGTAAGAGGCCCCAAAGGTTAACTAGTTCAATTTGACTAAAAATCTATTCAGCACTAATCTCAGGTGCTGTACAGCATTCACCTGGGATCTGTTACCTGACAAGATTGTGTCACAGTAGGAAGAAGGCTGTATTTGAAATCTGAGGAACTGGATTCAAATTCTGGTGTTCCTAATACCTCTTTAAATCTTATGCAAGGTTCTTAACCTCTCATTCTTAATCTTAGTTGCTTTATCTGAAAAATGAGGAGGCTGGACTCACAGCTTTAAAATCTAAAAATCTATTCTTAGAAAGTGAATGGAAAGCAAAAATAGAGGTATAACTGCTAGGACTAAAGCAGTGATTCATAAACCTGAATAATTAAAAATCCCAAATGTGCAAAGTTAGTAACTGGTAAGAAAAATATAAATATGCTGTGGACAATATTGTAGAAAGGTATAATGAGAGATTTTAGAACAGTGTACAAAGGTACCATTTTTTCAAAGAAGAGTATGAGACCATCCCAAGTCCTATTATTAAAAAAGACAAAACTAAAAGTAGAGCATTTCATGAAAATTATATCCAATCCTGATAGAAAATAGCAAAAAATGAATTTTATGAAAACTGACAAATAAAAAAATGGATAAATATAAGTTTTTAAAGTGGCAAGATTTCTTAAATACAGAGAAGTTGGGAAGTAACTTTAGAAGGGATGTCATTAGCATCTAGGAGACCAGGAAAGGTTTCCTGTAGGAGATGGTGTTTAGGATGAGCTTTAAAGAAAGTCAGGGAATTCTAAGAGTTAGAAGTAGAGGGATAGAGTGTTATGCAGAAAAGTCAGTGCAGAGGCATGGAGACAGAAGAAGGTGTATTCTGTGAAAGGAAAAACAAGTGGATCATTATGGCTAGGTTGTAAAGCAGAATGTAGGGGTAAGATAGAAGAAAGCCAGGTTGTGAAAAACTTAAATTTCAAAATAAAGGACTTGATACTTGACCCTGGGAGTAACAGCTGGATTCTATTGCATAAAAGAAAGAGGAACTTGATCAGATTTACAATTTAGGAAATCATTTTGGCACCTGGATATAGGATAGTTTGGAGTGAGGAGAAATAAATAAGGGAAATCAATTAAAAGGTTATTAAATTTTTTCAAATGAAATATGATGAGATCCTGAACCAAGGTAAAAGCTGTATTAACTAGAGAGAAGGGATCATGTGTAAGAATTGTGGTACAGAAGAGAATTATGAGATTTGGCAACTGATTAGGTATATGAGGTATGATAGAGTGAAGAACTGAGGATGACAGAGAGATTTGAACCTAGATGATGGAGAAGATGGTAATGCCCTTGAAAGTAATAAAGATGTTCAGAAGAGTGATGGAATTAGGTGGGGGGGGGTGGGGAGATAATAACTTCTGTTCCGTATATATGGAGTATGAGATATTTCTGGGACAGTCAATTCAAAATGTGTAATAGGTATTTGGTATTACAAAATTGAAGTTCAGAAAAGAGATTAGATTGGATAAATAAATTTGAGCATTGTCTACATAGATATGGTTATTGAACTTATTAGAACTGTTGAAGTCACCAAGTGAGAGGATCTAGAGTAAAAGAAGAAGAGTGTCCATGACACCATCTTGGAATATACCTCCCATTAGTAGGCATGAGATAGATGAAGGAAGATACAACAAAAGAGGCTGAGAAGGAGCGGAGAAGAAAATAACCATGAAAAGCAGGAAAGAGTATCCAGGAGATGGTCAACCATGTTTAATGCTTCAGAGAATTAAAAAATATGAGGTCTGAGAAGAAGCCATTAAATTTGACAATTAAGAGATCATTGGTGACTTTGGAGATAGAAGTTGAGTTAAGTGATAGAATCAAAAGCTAGGTGGCAGGGTTAGAATCAAGAGAAAAGAGAGGAAATGGAAGCACCAATTGTTGATGGATTTTTCAAGAAATTTAGTTTAGAAGAGAAGGAGATATATATTTTGATTAATAATTGCATAAGTGGTTTCTTTCATAAACCTAGGCATTCCATGAGTTGTAGGCTTCAACTCACTGTCAGATGGATCAGTGACTCAAAAAAGATTTTAAAATGTTGTCCTTGATAATAATAAATATCATTTATATAATACTTTAAGATATGCAAAATGCTTTATACCTATTATCTCATTTGACTTGATTTTCACAAAAATTTTGGGAGATAGATCTTTTAATCTTTTGACATTTCATATGTACCAATGCAATATTCAGATTTCTCATTACATATGGAACTTACCTCTTTTTCCAATCTCATTTATTAAATGTTACATTTTACAATACTTTTTGCATACATGTCATTGGTAATATATTGTAATATATTTGTACTTATTGCTTGCTACATCATTTCTTTTTAGGTCACCTGCAATCTTACTTCCTCAGAGTTCCAGACATGTAATAACACCAGAAAAATACCAGTATTAAAAAGTTAGGTTTCTGTTTCAGGTGGCAATATAAGTATACTTAAAAATACCATACATTTTGCTAAATGTAGTCCATCATTCTCTTATTCCTGGGCACAGCTTCTATCTATGATAATTCTGGATTAATTCAAGTTGTAAAAATCTTTTTTAAAAAGGTTGTCTCCATCTGAATCAATATTTTTATTCATTTATTGTCCTAGGAGACCCAGGCTTTAGTGATAAATAGGAACCTTGAGCTTTGGCATTGGAAAGGTGCTAAATTCCTTTCTAGAATTTTTTAAAAGGCATTATTTTGTGTTTTAGAAAAAATTGTTCAAAACAACAGGACCTAATAATCACAGTTTCTGTAAAATTATAGATATAGGCCTGGAATGGATCTTGAGATAATATCTTACCTACTTTCTTTATATATAACTAATTCTAAAAAATTAGTTGTCTACTATCCTTATAAGTCTCAAGAAAATGAAATTCAGTAATTTTTTCTTGTTTAATGGCTTTAAAACTCGTAGTCAACAAGTTCTTACTAAATTCATTTTTGTTTTACTTATATCCATTTTTTCTTATCAGACTCAGAGTAGTTTCCAATGATTATGCAGATGATAACACTTCATATTCTTAATAATTGCAGTTATATCCCCTTGAAAAACTCATTCCTAAAGATAGTCTTGCTACTTTAACTTTTTATATACTCCTTAAGCCAATGAACTTTGCCACTCTTTCCTGGGCCTAAAGTGATTTTGCTTATATAACAAGAGAGGATAAAATTTTAATATATACATCACACACCCACAAAGCACTAGAAAGACATCATTTTAGAATTAGCAAATTCATAAGATATGAAACTTCAAATATTGTACAATACTTTACTAAAAAACACTATAGTTTAGAAATAAGTAGGTGATTTTATTTGATTTCATGAAAGAAAATAACCTGAAACTTTTCAGTAACAATGAAATTTTACAAAGTTTTAAACTAATTTTTAATTTTTGCTCTTTTCCTAGATAAACGTGTTGAAAACTGGCCTTTGATGCAGTCTCCATTGCCTACATTATGTATAAGTACTCTTTATCTACTTTTTGTGTGGCTGGGACCCAAATGGATGAAGAACAGAGAACCCTTCCAGATGCGTTTAGTGTTGATTATCTATAATTTTGGAATGGTTTTACTTAACATGTTTATCTTCAGAGAGGTATGTTTATTAGACATCTAAATAATAACCCCAGTGGCTAGAGAAACTTAACCTATAAAAGTCTAATTATCTATTTCCTTTTTCTGAAGATGATTATTAGCTACCATTAAAGTTAATCTAATGTTTTTAGCTCTGCTCTGATCTCCTCTAGTCAATAATAACCTCACATAGAACTTTGTTTTCTATCTCCCTGATGTATTATGTAAAACTGGATATGTCAACAACTTGTGTTGGCATCTTTGACTCCTACTAGATTTTAAGTTTCATGAAAGAAGGGTCATAGTTTGTTTAACATTTTTATCTTTCTCTTACCATTGTATTCTACTTACACAGGATCATAGAAGCTAATATCAGATTCTCACTTTAAAAGTCTCAGAGAATTAATCTGTCTTTAGTTCAGTTGACTAATTCCATAAGTATTTATTAAACCTATTGTGCTAGGTTCTGGGGATACAAAGACTAATGAAATGATCTTTACTCTCCATGAGCTTATAGTCTATTGGAAGGAAAGTAATTTTCAGAGGAACAACATATACAAAATAATTACAAAGTAATTTGGGTTGAGGGAGCACAAACAATTGCAGTCAGTGTGTACTCAGAATTTCTTATGAATTTCCTTGTCTAACCAAAAATAAAGTAGTCTCTGAAAATTTTAAATACTGTTTTAGATAATGACATTCTAAAATTTTTTGATGTCACTGATCAATGAAACAAAAACAATTCTCACAAATAGAATTATTTAAACTTTAATGTAACATGCTAAAAATAGGATATGAAGCCTTTCATACATTAAATACTATAAAAATTTAATTTTCTGTGCTTGTCAAGGAGGGATCATCCTTGATTTGTATTGTCTGACTCCAGGCACAATGCTTATTTATTAAATGTAATCATTTAATGAATAATTGATATGGTTATGGTAAATAGTTCAAAAAGTCCAGAAATCAATGAGCCTTTGTATCATGGTCATAAAATCACAGTTTAGATGCAGGAAGGAAGAATTTTAGGAGTTCACCTAATTTAACCACTCTCATTTTACAAAGGATTAAATCAGTGTTCAGAAAGCTTTAAGTGATTTACTTTTAGCTCATTAAATGTTATGGAGCTGTTTACATCACAAAGTATCATCACTGTTGTCATCCTGCTTAACATTAAGAAACACTCCCTTTTAGGAAGTGACACTTCAGCTGAACCTTGAGCAAAGAATATCGGTTTGTCATTGTGTGACTTTGAGGTTGGAAAAGGAAAAGAATGGAAGCAAGAAGACCAATGCAAAGACTACTGCAAAACTTAATAAAGATAATAATAATACTTATATAGCATTTACTGTGTGCAAGTATATAGTGCTGAGTACTTTCTAAATGTCTCATTTGGTCCTCAGAGCAACCCTGGGAGATAGTTGCTATTATCGTCTTCATTTTACAAATGTGGAAATTGAGGCTAATGTGTTAATTGACTTAGCCAGGGCTACACAGTTTGTAAATATATGAGGCTACTTTGAATTCCTATCACTCCTGACTTCAAGCTACTATGCATCTCTTAGCTTTCCCTTCAGGTAAGATGGTAGAATGAGGATAGTAGAACTATGAGTACCAAGAGGAAGGGGACAGATTAAGAGAGGTAGAGATGGAATTGATGGCAACTGATTGGATATGAGGAATAAGTGGGGAAAAAACATGGAGGATGATTCTTAGGTTGTGAGCTTGTTTACTGAAAGAATAGTTGTGTCCTAGACAAATAAAAAAATTTAGGAGGAGGAGTGAGTTGAAAATGGGAGGGGAGAAAAGGAGATGAGTTCTATTTAAACATTCTGAGTTTGAAATAGAAATATCTAGAGATGAAGTACTTGAGATCATAAGAGTAGATATATAAATTTATAGGTCATTGGCCATCCAAGAGATTAATCTTCAGAGTCTATGAACTAAACTCTTATTAATAACCTACTTTATATTGAACATTGTATTAGTCCCTGATGGAGACCCAAAAAGAAATTAAATAAATTTGCTTCATTTTCCATTGCCATGATTTGTTATTTCCTATCAGTATCTTGCATTTGTTGGTCTGCTGTAGCCTAGAACTTTCTTCTCTGTATTCCTGACCTTGAAGCATTTTTTTTAACCTACCAGAACAAAAGTTTGCTTTATGGTTGTTATGGTATCTTTATCCCTTAAATAAATTGTCAATATTTTAAATTACAGACATTTAAAATTGTTATATATATTAATATGCTTTAGATTTTGAATCTGTTAAAATTTTAATCTAAAAATATATTCTTTATTTTTTCTTCTAGCTATTTTTAGCATCAACTGCTGCAGGGTATAGCTATATTTGCCAGAGTGTGGATTATTCAGATGATGTGAATGAAGTCAGGGTAAGTATATTTAAAGTATTATTGATTTGTAATACTCTTCAGTAAAAGACCTAAGTTTATAGTTAGTAGTCTATGAAAAACATATTTTAATATTATAGTGAATTTCTATTTCAATAGAGTCTACATTTTTCTAAGTAAACATCACACACACACATAATATGTGTTTGTGTTCATGTGGTTTTAGGCATATACTAAAAGCTATATTTATGCCTGGAGTTTATCATTTAAGAAGTGTAAGAGAATATGTAGTTGATTTTTCACTGCTTCTGTGAACTATTTGTAATTTGTTTTCTTGGTCAGAAAAAAAGGCTTTGAAGTATTGGAAAGGACAATTAAGTAGAGTTTTGCTGGAAAAGATATAGCTTGAGCATTGTTAGTAAATCTTGTGTCCCCTAGTAAAAACTGAGAAAATATAGTAATCCTTGAAAGAATTATAACACACAATGAGCTGATTATAGTCATTATTAAGTATATACATTTGAAAAATATATCAGCATTCTCCAACCCAAAGTTTATTGATTAAATTTTTTTATTACAAACCATTTAAAATTGTTCAAGTGTACTCATGTTCCTAAGTTATATGCATTTTTTGGTTCAGACCAGCAATTTCACTGATGTATTGAACTTCTGTCATTGATCTGAAATTCTTGTTGTATTTTCTATTATGTTACACCTTGTAGAATTTAAACTCTTTGAAATTAGGTACAATTTTTTATTTTGTCTTTGTATCCCCAATATCTAGTACATTATAGAAGGGTTTTTATTAGGGACTTAGTGACTGTTTATGGAATTGAGTATCATAAAAATTATTTTCTCATCAAATAATAATGTAAACATGGAAGTGATTTTTTTTCTACTGTGTAATAATAATAAAATAAATTTCTTGTATCCATCAAATATGGTTATGATATTTTAATATCGAAGAAATAACTAATGAATAGTATGCAAAACTGGAATAAAGAATAATGAATTAACTGACATTTAAAATATTACACACCATGATCAAATTGAATTTGAGCCTGGAATAAATGGCTGGTTAAATATTAAGAAAATCATAACAATTAACAATATTAATAGCAAAGACAATTTTTAAAATGCTCAATTATTAAAATAGATGGAAGAAAAAAGCTTTTGACCAAATATAGCATTCATTTATGTTAAAAAGAGAAAAATAATAAAAATAAATTGGCCTCACCTTAATTAGGTAAATGATATCTAACATGAAAATTTAACATTTTCAGTAATGGAGAAACATTCAAGGCCTTTCCAATAAGAATGAGGTAAAGATGACTAGTCACTGTTATTATTTGATATAATATTAGAAATTCTAGTTATTACAATAAGAAAAAAATTGGAGAAATGAGTATAAGAAAAGAAATAAAATCTTTACCTTTTACAGATGTAATGATAGTTTTTTATGGAATCCTAGAGATTCTACTAAAAATTAAATATAAATACAATAAATTGGTAAGAGAAAATCTGAAAAAAATTATCAACATTTTTTATATTACTAAGAAACAAATAATGAAATTTTTGAAAAAGAAATTCTGGTCAAAACAGTTGGAAAATGTATCAACTATCTGGGAGTCTACCAAGTCCATTTATACATGAATATAAGTACAGATCACTCTTTACAGAAATACAAGAAGATAAAAGTAATGGGAAAGAAGTTAATTGCTTATAGGTTGAGTTGTGTGAATATAATCACAACAATAATACCAACAAAATTTATTTACAGACTTGTTGCCATTTTTTATAGAACTAGAAAAAATAACAATTTTTTGGGGGAGAAAGTAGGGAGGGAGGGGAACTAGAGTGACCAGATCTCAAAATATACTGCAAATAATAATTACCAAAACCATTATTATTATTTTTAAGAACGGAAAAATTGTTCAGCATAACAGACCAGGAAAGCAGGTTTTAGTTGAGTTGCTTCAGTCATGTCCTACTTTTTGTGAGTGATTTGCAATTTCCTTCTCCTGCTCATTTCCTAGATGAGGAAACTGAGGCAGCTAGGATTGTTACTTGCTCACAATCACATAATCAGGAAATGTTTGAGGTCAAATTTGAACTCAAGTCTTCTTAATTGCAGGCCTGGTCTGAAGTCCATTGTGCTACTTACCTGCTCACAGGAAAGAGAGACTCAGGAACAATTAACTATCTTTAACATAGTGTTTAATGAGTTCAAGGATTCCAACTAAATTGCTGGGAAAATTAGAAAGCATTCTGGCAGAATTTGGGTTTTAGACCAATGTTTCACACTATGTACCACAATGAGCTCCAAATAGACAAATATCCTAAATATTAAAAAAATGAATTATAACCAAAGTGGAGGAGAAGGGGAAGGGAAACCTTTCACAACTATAGATAGGAAAAGAATAGTTAACAAAACCAGAAGATGGAAATGATGATAAAATACAAAATGGACAGTTTTATGCACATAAAATTGAAAAAAAATTTACAAGCACAATCACACTTATGATTAGGAGAGAAACAATTAATTAGGAAAATATTTGTAGCAAATTTCTTTGACAAATACCTCATATCCAAGATCTATAGGAAAATGATTGCATTTAATGTGAATGAGAACCTTTTCTGGATAGATCAATAGATAATTGGTCAAAGGATATGTATAAGATGTTTTCAAAAGAAAAAAATGCTCAACTGTGTTTTCCTTTATTGTGAAAAGAGATTGGTTTAGTTTACTTCCAAGGTTCCTTGTAGCTCTAAATGCATAATTCTAAATGCAATTTTAAACAATTCTGACATTCAATCTTGTAAGATTGGCAAAAATGATAAAACAGGAAAATAGAATTTGTTAGGTAAACAGGGCTCCTAATGGTAGGAAAGGCACCCTAATTCACTGCTAGTGAAGCTGTAAATTAGTCAAACTATTCTGAACAGCAAGGTGGGATATTCTAAAAGTTCTTAAAGTGTGTGTATCTTCTTACCTCAAAGAAATAAAAAATAAAGTACAAGGGGGTATGTGTACAATAATATTTATAGCACAATTTTTTGTTGTAATAAATAACTGAAGAAAAGTTTACATTTTAATAATAAAAATAATTGTGCACATTTTAATATATGAATATAATGAAACATTGTGCTATAAGAAATGACAAACAGAATGAATTCAGAAAAACCTGGGAAAGGCTTAAATGAGCTGATATATAATGAGATGACCAAAACCTGGAGGACAGTTTATGATAATAAAAAGGAAAATGAAATATTTAGATCCAATCAATGTACTAAGTGGCAGAGAACTAATGGACTATTGTTATAAAATGAATTGTTCTAGAATGAGTCAGTTGAGGATTTGTTTTGTTTGACTATACACATTTGTTACACTATACACATTTGTTACAAAAAGAGGGCTTTTCTTTGGGAGTAGGGAAGAGTTGGTAGGTAATGATAGAAAAAAAGAGAGAAAAAGAACAATAAAATACTTTAAAAATGTATACAAGGAAAAGAAAGTTCAGAAAGAGGCAGCAGAAATTATATTCCTTTCATATTAAATTTAATTAATTTTAAAAACTGTTTCATTAATTGATTAATATATTAAATATATTAATTTATGGTGTAGCTTAGATCTACTAAACTATAACTTTATAGATCATAAACTCCTTCATTTTTTATATCCCTCATGATGTTGAATATTTTGACAACAGTAAACTTGAATTGAGTGAATGAATGAACATATGTGTGAACTTAATGAGAAGCTTTAGATTAGTGTCATCTAATAAATTGCATGTTAGATCATAAGAGGTTTTTTGACTTTCATGTTGCACTGAAAACTTCCCAAAGAGGGAGATTACTAATTTAATAGGATTATTGAGTTATCTGACATTCATAAAGATTAGACTTATCTTAAACCAAATTTATATATTGCTAGCCACAAATATACCAACAAAAC
This sequence comes from Myrmecobius fasciatus, assembly GCA_023553655.1. NCBI lineage: Eukaryota > Metazoa > Chordata > Mammalia > Dasyuromorphia > Myrmecobiidae > Myrmecobius > Myrmecobius fasciatus. The sequence continues at coordinate 133,828 of JAJPUD010005607.1, forward strand.
ATTGATACCATTGAATTTCTCAAAGTATTTTACATTTAAAGTCTTAAAAGGAAACTTATGATATCATAATGTATAATATTTTAATTAGTAATAATAGCATGTTAATTATATAATACAATAATATGGTATTTAAAATATAAATGTTAGTTACTCAAAGGTAACTGTGATTATAGTTTATTTACTTAAACAAAATGGAATTAATTTTATTCTGAGAATAATTTTGGAAATCACTTCTATAACTAACCAATCAAATAATTTAATAATTCCTAGAGTAGTGTACAAACAAGTAGAGAAATTACTCACTTAACAGGGATAGTCTAATATCATACAAGGTTATAACAGTAGATTAGGAGACATGTTACCAACTGAACAATACTTATGACAGATTGTGTCCAAACACATTTAAATAATGTGATATTAGAAATTTTTAAAGTATAGATTTATTGTAACTAGTTTGTTTAAAGCCTTCTTCCCCAACCATTTTCATGTATATTTCAAGTACTTAAATTCTGCAATGAGTAATCTTGAGTCCTAAATAAGTAGTTTTCTCTGATTCCATAATTAACTTTGTTTTTGCATTTAAAATTTTAACTTTTTAAAAAAGAATTATCTCATTTACATGGAATAAATATAAGCATTATATGGGAGACCTTACAAATCTAAACACTTAAGCCTGAATGTGAAAGAATCTGTGTCAAGCTCCTAAATAGCCAGAGGATAAAAACAGATTTTACTTCTGTACTAGTTCAAAATCTCTTAATGTTTACTTCATATTCTCACCATCTACTTGAAAGTATAAACACTTGACAAAAAATATTAGATTACAATGTTTTCTTTCAGAAAAGGTTCTATTTTATTTCAATTAAAAAATTAAAAATATTACAAAGGTCACCTCTCACTAGACCCTTAATCTTAGACTGTAATGTAATCTTTCTGTACCATCTGGTGTTTTAATAGGACTTAGAGCACAAGGTAAAGGAAAAACACATCCTACATTATTTACCAAGGTTCATATCCACAACTTGGGAAATATTTTCTGTAGCATAGTATGATGAGTCTAATGAGTACTCAAGCTAAACATCTCTTCATTTCCCACCTATTTATATATCTTTGGACTCCCTTATGGAACAACCCTCAGTACTGTGTTCTCTCCCTACCCTGCCCCCCTCCTACTTTTTAGCTTCCTTTTGAGTGTTGTCTTCACCCATTAGTTCCTTGAGGTCAAGGATTTTCTTTTGTCTTTTTTTTTTTGGTATCCCCAGTTCTTGGCATAATGCTTAGTATATAATAGGCACTTGATAAATGTTTATTGATTAACTATTATGGATTATTCCTAAGGGAATTGAGTTAGAAGATGCTGGTTATGATGAATACTATATTGCAATAACAAAAAAAATTATATTTAACATTCAGGAAATGACCCATTACTGAAGTGGGAGTCATTCCTGAATTATCTGTATGTATGTACACATAGACATGCATACATACATATTTTATGTTTCTCTATAAATATGTATATATTACATGTGTATATATACCAACTTGTTAGAACAAAAAAAAACAGATAAGAAAATATGTAAATGATAAAAAGATAGGATATGTAATTACACAACAATTAAATAGGTCCAATCTGACCTATTTGAATAGGCTATTGGTATTGAAAAATGGAAAGTTAATGAACAAATACTGGCACAAATTATAACAATTTCCTAAGGAAATTTAAACTATGTAAATCAATGTAAATCATAAGTAGAGAGCCAAAAGGTCTAAAATCTCCTTGCCAAATAGAGTGAGATAACAGCCAAGAAAAACAATTTAGAATATAAACTTAAAAGCAAATTGTAGAAAATTATGAACAATATCAATTTATAAAGCAATAAAAAGAAGTAAAGAAGAAAGAAAGTTTAAAGAATCCTTGAAAAAAGATCCATACTGAGTGCGTTTAAGGATAAAATTGGATGAAGCACAATAGATGAAAAATATAAAACATCTATAAAACTTTTCATAACATACTCTTTTTACCCTAAATGATATCAGAGACATTACATTTGGACTTTAATATTATAGTCCTGAATTTACTATATGAGGAAACGGAGATAGCATTAGAGAAAGCAGCTAGATTAGATCAAGTTCCTTCCTGGAAGCAATATACTTTTGAGATTTTTGAGTAAATTGATCCATAGGAATCCATTGTTTGAAGAAAAAAAAACTATAAATGTGATCACTTGTAGGCAAGATTTAAAATATCTATCAAATTTGTCTAAGCATAAGAGGCATATAGGAAAGGAATGTTCTAAATATATTAATATGAAATACAGCTCAAATATCAACCAAGTTTTTAAATGTATCTACAATTTTATATGCATCTATAAGTTTTTTATAGATTGAAAGACTACAAAAAGAGAAAAACCCTATAAATTTAATCATTGTGGTAAAGTTCATCCTCCTATGCAACAGATTTACATAGGGGGAAAACCTTTTAAATGCAAATCACATGAAAACATTTCATTTAGAGAACAGTCCTGATTACAGCCCATATAGAAAGAAAAACAATCTGTGTGTATGTATGTGTGTACACATACACATGCATGCATGTGTGTGTGCATGTAGTATGACAGACAATGAGATCAGCATTTTTTTAGAGAAATAAGAGAATATGCAAAAGAGGACTTAATTGGCAAACATGATTGCCACAAAAACCTTGCAGGGGACAATAAAAACTCAAAATTCATCCTAAAATTTGAACTCATAAAACCTTTACACAGAAAACAAACCCAAGAAAATCATTAGTCAGAGTTTAAATATTTGTGTCTAGAAAAGGAAGATCTGAGAGAAACTAGTTAAATGTCACCTTTGTGAGAAAAAAATTCATCTGGAGGTCATGGCTTTGAATGTTCATTTAAAATTATTTTCAAAAGAGAAGCCTTGAACAAAAAAACAAGTGTTATCTTTGATAATTCTAATCAAGCAAAACCTTCTCCTTAAATTATACACACACACAAATGGCCTGAATTAGGAAATTATTTAGTTATTTTAATGATTCAGAGATTCTTTTTGACAAAAAGGCTCATGGTTTTTTAATAATGAAATTCTTATAACCTATTTTATAGATACAAGACACATACAATAGTATATAATATTGGCATAATAGTCTCTGAAGAATTAAATTTAAGGATTACCTAAAGGCTAAGAACGAACATTGTGGCTCTGAAAAGGAGAAAAGACAATATCACATATGCTGTCAGAAGAAAATAAAATTGTTGGGGGAAGAAGGAGATGGCAGCCTGGACACAGTGATTTTTTAAAAGTAGCCCATCTTCTTAATTGGTATCTGTATCAAGTTAGAGACCATAGAGAAAATTTTCCAAATCATTGGTTGGACTTCTTGTGATAGATTTATTGGAGAGTTTTATGAATATGTTTGGAAGGACTATGTTCAGCAATGAAATCACAGGCCTATCTAATTATCAAAGAAGTTTATACTGCAATCTATTGTTGGCACCTATATTGAGAAAAGAACACAGAAATTGAACTCAAAATTATTAGCCTTGCATCTTAGTTCAGATGTTAATTGGCTGTATTATCTCTATAAAAATGAAGCTAATCCTTATATCATTTACCTCAGAGGTTCATTGTAAAAATCAAATAAAACAACATATATAAAATAAACTATAAAGCATTCAGTATATTGTTGCTAGTGGTTATTGCCTCTGGTTTCAATTTATATATGAACCATTTCTATTAGATCCTAATTACTGAAAAAGATTTTTAAAAGACCCTGTACTTTGTTAAATAAAGCACATGTTTTTTAAAGTATCTGTATTATGATACAGTGTCTACATCATATTTTATTGTATGTTGTATAGTATGTGTATGTATTATGTATAATTATATTGTATAATATGATATACTGTGATAAAGTACACATATAGGAAAGTGTCAGTGATGTATGCTAGGCAAATGTACCTGAATTATATATTTACCAAAAAAGTTAAGATTTAAATTTCTAGTAATTTAAGATAAATTTCTATCGAAATCAATGAAAAGCATAGCCAATGAGCTTGAGAAAATTGTATTATGTTTGGTTTTGTTTTATATTCAGATATTTAGTATTGTATATAGAGAAAACATCCAGACATCCAGCAGAATGGAATATTCTTTGAACATTGTATCCATCCAGCTTTATACCCGATTATTAATCTTTGCTTATATAATGCTATAGATATTTTGACAGCAAATCTTTTGGGGGAGATAAGTTTTTAGCATTCATATCATAACATATCATATAATAATTATTGAATTATTTGAAATAAGCAGTTATACTACAGTGATTTGTGTTTATAAAGATGTTTAATTTTCTTCTTTTGCAGATAGCTGGGGCTCTGTGGTGGTACTTTGTATCAAAAGGAGTTGAGTATTTAGATACAGTGTTCTTCATTCTGAGGAAGAAAAACAACCAAGTATCTTTCCTTCATGTGTATCATCACTGTACTATGTTTACATTGTGGTGGATTGGCATTAAATGGGTAGCGGGAGGACAAGGTAAGCATTTTTTGGACTTTTCAGTGAACAGAGGAAATTGATGTTTGCATAAAATATATCGATTTTGCATGCATTTTCTGAAGGGAAGTAATGGAGGTGGTCTTTCTGAATGTGGCATTTATTAGTTTATAGATATGTCAGTTAACTTTCTTCTTGGTTTAACTTCATTTCTGAAAGAATGTGTGTAAGAGAAGAGGGCCATCTGTATGATCAGTCCAACACCAGAGAAAAATCACATGATAGAGAAATGTTTGCCCTATGTTCCTTTCTTTAACCTTTGGAGATTTGCATTCTGTTGTAACAGACTCAGAGCAAGATAAACCTAAAAATCCATTATCTTCTATTCTGGTGGTGTTCCATTGCATCAGTCTCAAAAGGACCCCAGAATATTTATCCCCAGTCTGAAGTCCCCCCAAGTCAGTTGTTATGGGTGTATCTTTTTTAAACTTGTTTGGGCTCACCCTGAATATCTGGAATCAAGACCTCAACCAGGATATTAAGACATTTAAACCAATGCTAAAGAGCTTGTGAACTTTTAATATGACCCAAAAACGGCTCTTCTGAGGATCAGATGTCTTGAGAATGTTTCAGTGAAAGACCAGCACATGTGAAATTTGACATAATGAAGTTTATAAGCCTCTCTTGGTTTGCATAAAGTTGTGAAGGCCTGGAGCAGTATAGTCCTCAGAACATAAAAGGATAATGTAAATAATGAAGTTATTCCTGTGTTTTTCTTGTCATTCTATTATAATTGTTGAGAAAATGGTGAACTTAACTCATACATGAATTATTTTTGAATAGTTTTATTTAAAATAAATTCATTGATTCCCTGTAAACAAACAAATGTTTTATGTATAAGCATTATTCCTTAGAGTTTAAGAAATAAAGTCATAAACATTATTGAACAATTTTTTCCCACATTAACACTAAAGTGGCATGACTTCTTATATTCTTCATGTCATAGCATTCTCAAAAAAAGAACCACATCCTTGGCTACCTATTCCAGTACTCAGTATTCCTTCTTTATATCTCTGACAGTCACAAAAACCAACAATATCTTAGCTGTCACCATAAGCCAGAGATCTAGTCACTTCATGTTTATTAATTCTGAAATTCCCTCCTTTGTTGGAAAACTTCCTGTCTTTCCACCTCTCACTCTGCCTAAACATATTGGAATTCCATCATGACTTTTGCTCTCTCTGCTCATTCCTGTTCTTCCAGTCCATCACTCTTATTGAGGACTTACATCCTGCCCTTTATATTTTTGAACGTATATATTGTCCTTTCTTCTGAATCTCTGTATTGTGATCCTATTACCACTTATACTTTATCAAACATTGCCTCGATCTGCCTTTCTCATCCCATTTCATTTGCTGCTGAAATGTAATTTGGAGGAAGTCACACGCCACTCTTATTGGGTCTTCTGAATATACATTTAATTTAATTTCAACTACCTAAAAAGAAGAGTTTATATTTGATCTTATAAGTAAGGGAGGATAAATATAAGGAGTCACCAAATTTGTTGAATAAGACAGTGTCATAGTCAGACCTTTGCCACTTATGTGGAAAATATATTGGAGAATGGGTAGGCTTGAGGTAGGACAATCAATTTGGATGCTTATTAAAATAATTTAGGTAAAGGTTAATGAAAGCCTTATCTATAGTTGTACCTGTGAGAGTAAAGAGGAGATAAATAGAAGAAAAAGTTGTGGAGGCAAATGGGGAGGACTTAGCAATTGGCTGTATATGAGCAGTGAAGAAAAAATTAGGAGTCAAGTATAACAAGTATGACTAGGTGTCTGGAAGAATGATGATGCCCTTGAAAGAAACAGACAATTGGAAAAGAAGTGGGTTTGGGGAAAAGAGTAATGAGTTATGTTTTGGACATGTTATGTTTAGGATATTTATTGAACATCTAGTTCCAAATATCAAGGAGACAATTAGTGATATGGGACTGGAGCTTTCCAGTTTCCTCTTCTATAAAATGAAAATAATAATACAGTTACATCACAAGATTGCTGTATGAATTAAATTACAGAATGTATGTAAAGCATTTTGCAATCAACAGATGATAGATATTATTATTACACCCAGAATTAAGGACATGATACATGGATGTTGACTTAGCAGAGGAAACCAAGCAGTAGTAGAAGGAGAACTGTTTTGAGATAAGTGTCATGAGAATGTCTAGGAGGAAAAGATGAAGGCTGAGAAAAGACCATCAGATTGAATAATGAGCTTATTTATTTAATTGAGCCAGCAGTACTCTCTTTTTTTTCTTCCTCTTTAGGAAGGAAGGGGGACCCACCAGTCTACTGCATTCTGGGCTGCATTAACTTGAGGCCATTTGTACCAACCCTATTTTGGGTCTCTTGTCGGGTTCACCTATAGAGTGATAGTCCCCACCATTTGCCACTTTTTAGATTTGGTCCAATATTATTTCTACTTCTTTAGACTATCTCTCTTTTTACACTTTCCTTCTTTAGATAAATATAATGAAAATTATTTAATCTTTAATAATCTGAAGCCATTCTAGTGATTTAGTAGTCTTATAGTGTTCGTCTGATATTTAACATTTTACAGTTCTATATGCATATAAGATTTAGGAAATGAGACTGAATTTGTTCTGTCATAGGACATAGCCCAAAATTTGGAATAAATGTATAATAAAGCTTCCATGCACATGTTTAAAATAATTTGCTTCTTTCCCATAAAAGCCTAATCCAACAAAATTCCAGTTAGAGGTTCTGATTGAATTGCTATTATAACACATAAGACTGAGAAGTAGCAAAAACCAAACCAACCATTTAAACATTATAATTATTACTTATTTTTTCAACAGCATTTTTTGGAGCTCAGCTTAATTCTTTTATCCATGTGATTATGTATTCATATTATGGCTTAGCTGCATTTGGCCCATGGATTCAGAAATATTTGTGGTGGAAACGATACTTGACCATATTGCAGCTGGTAAGTAAAATATTTATTAAATTTCTTCTGAATAACCAAGTGAGAATGTTATTTAGTGGAAAGTAGATTTAGACTGTCTTTAAAAAATAGTTTTTCCATCTCTTTAGCCTCAGCAGTTGAGATTCTTTGGACATCACTTCCCTATTAAGGATCCATTGGACAAAATAGTCATGTTCACTTTCATTTTAATGTTTTCTGGAAATTGTTAAGTTACAGATCTTAAGAATCAATAGCATAATTTTTGGCTACCCAACTGAATTACTATTAAGTGTAAGGCATTTTCATAGCACTTCACAGGAATTTTTCCTTTGCATTTCTTACTCTTTTGGTAACAGTTGCTTGTATGTGTATTGTTCAGTTTGTTAGACCATAAACTTTTCCAAGGACAGGTTTTGTATTATATCTTTTTTTTTATTCTCAGTGAAATGTTTAGTAAATGTTTCTTGACTAAAGTTAGAGAAAAGTAACTATCCTAACTAACTTTCACAATTAGAACTTTCTCTTACTCTTTCAATATCACTTATTTTATAGTGCTTGTCAATTATATTAGAGTCTCAAGTATTGTAAAAACACTGGAAAATTAAGAAGCACTATAAAGTAAAATGCTATTGAAAGAAATAAGAAAAAGGGTATAGTTCAAAAAGTTAACCAGAATAATTACCTTTCTCCAAGTTCAGTCAAGAAACATTTATGAAATGTGAAAAAAGTCTTTTTATTCTTATGTAACACCCCATCTCAGGTACTTTCTCTACTTGAATACATATACACAGGTTGAATCTTCATAGAAAAGCTGTTATGTGACAAACAGTCTCCAAGGTTCCCTTTGTGTCTCCATTCCAACAATTTTAGTTCATAAATTTCCAATAAAAATAGTAGCTAAGAAACAGTTGCTCCATAAACCTGAGACACATTCTGCCACAAATATATACAGTGTACATGGCAAAAATAAGTACAAAATTAAAGGTTACAAGTCTCACATGTCAAGATTATATGTAAATCATGTCTCCACAACTGTAGGGCCACAATATTCTCTTTTTGTATAGTTCCTATAAGCCCTATCATCTCTCCCATCAGCTTTTGTTAACTAAGTGGGTTGCTTTTGTGGGCTTCTAGGATCTGCACTTCTTCAAAATTCAGCCCTTAATTACCAGAATTAGCTCTTTCTTGAGTCCATCACTGACTTTTTTCTTTGCTGCCAAAGATCTTGCTCCTTGAAGTTATTTGAATGCTACTTCTCTGTTCCTGTGCCTATGCCTAATTGAAAAATGTGTTTTTAGTACTGGATGTAAGGCTTTCTTCTGCTTGAGATACCCAGCTTCAAAGTGTCACGACTTATAAGAGGAGGGCAGGCAGAAAAATCCTTTTTTCCTTCTGCCTCCTTCAGATTTAGGCACAGGAACCTCTTCTAAAAGCCTTGTTCTACCCTGGACTAGTTCCAGATTTGGAGAACTTGGCATTTTAAAGACTTTTAGGAGAATAATCCATTTTCAATTGACCAATCCTAAACTATCTAATTCCATCAGAGAAAATTATTCACATTTAATAAAGTAACCACTGAGTTTTAACACTTTGTTAGCACATGAACAGATTATATTCGGGTGGAAACAATCAGTTGGTTAGGGACCTAAGCTTATCTAAAAGGCATGTATTAGGATAAAACCAAAACTATATTTTGGGATTAAAAAAGCTTTTGCTTTTAGAAAATATTGTATATATAAACATATGCATAGGTGTAATTTTATTTGTTGTAAATTTTAAGTCTCTAATCAAATCTATTTTACCTACCCCAATTTTTTTTTCCTCGTCTAAATTAGATGTGGCCATTTAAAAAAAACCCTTAGTTTTACTTTTCCTCTTGTTTTTCCTCAGTGACAAAATGGAAAGACTCAAGACTGGAAGTTAAAAGACTTGTGCTTTAGTTCTAGTTCTTTTGCAATTTATGTAACCACAGACAAGTTAATTTAACTGCTTAAAAATGAGGAAACAAGTCCAAGGAGAATATTGAATTATATTAGTTTTTAATTAAATTTAAAAAATCAATAAATAATTATGTTCTCTCCCTCCTACTTTTCCTTTTACTGAAAAAAAATAATAAAAGCAACACTTTTGTAACATATTCAGGGTCAAGCAAAAAAAATTCCAAAATATATATGTCTATAACTATAGAAAATGCTAGTTTCTCTCAACAGGGCAGTAGAAATGGAGTAATCTGCACTTAGCATATAAACCTAGGAGCCTTAGAGTTCCAGAGCAAAGGATTTACCCTCAGTCAAACTAAAAAATCCAGAAACCAACCTGATGACTGCTTGGCATTTATTATAATTTGATTTAATCATAGCTTATATTAAATTTTATCAGTTAAATCATAGCTGAAAATACTACTCATTTCTACTTTGAGTTGCTAAACAGCTAAGCTAACCAAACAAACAGGAAACACAGCCTTTTTAGAATACTGGGTGTGAAGGACTTGTTTGCAACCAAAGTGCTATGAGTAATTTTTTTTTTTGTCCAAGCTTTTTTTTCAAACATCAAAAATGTTTTTTATATATGTATAAATTAATTTTTCTATTGCCTAGGTATTTTTGTGCTACTTGTCTGTATATTGAGTTTATAGAGAGGAAAAAAGAAATGAAGGCAAAAATCATAAGTAGATTGTAGAGAGTTTATGTTTTTTTTTTTCTCAGAGCCTATACTTAGCACTTATTGTGAAAACCCAAATAAGTACTCACACCTATATACACACCTTTTTTTTTTTTCAGTGATGTAGGTTCAGAAGATTATTGTGAAACTGGAGACAATCAAAAATCTTGATTTTTGCCATTGGAAGTCTAAGAATTTGATTCTCATTTCTATATATTCAAAATCTAGACACAGTACCTCACATAGTCGATATTTAAATATTTGTTGAATTATAGATTCATTTGAAAGAAGTTAACTTTTCTTTGAGTTCCTTTAAATTTTAAATCTTGTGATCTTTAGAAGTCATCTAGTTCACAATCAACATTTTATAGATGAGGATGTAGGCCTAGAGAGGCTTAATGACTTTCAAAGGGTGATCAATGAAGTTAAATAGCAGAATAGGACTGGAATCCAGATTCTCTGACTATAAACTCAATATACCTTTCATAATGTCATGAGAATAATTTTTTTGTAAGATAACATCCTTAGTCGAGAAAAAACTTGACATGCAACTTAAAGGAGAACTAATATCAGTTTGGTAGAAGGATCATAATGTCTATTGAATAGGCTTGTCCAAAACATAAGACAAATCCTTTTTACAAATTACCTAACAAGTTAGTCTCATATAATTCAATGAAATTTATTTATTAAAATTTATTAAATTAAATTATTCTTTAATTCTCATAGCATAAGTAGGGCTGTTATGTACTTTTAAAAATATTCATGATTTCAAATGACAACTTCATAATCTATAGCTTTGGGTTTTGGGGGTAATTTTTAGGATCTTTCTATAGATGTATCCAGGAGTTAAATTTTTCAAGTTTCTATTTACTTCAAAAAAAGTTTTAAATGTTTATTTATCTATACCTTGTTAAGAAATGACTATGATGTTGAGTTTCACTGTATTTTAGTTATACAGATAAATTGCCAAAGCTATAAAAGCTTAAGTTTGCACTAAGACTTTTAGGGCACTATATATATTAAGTATACAGGACTTGGTAGTGTATGTGTCTGTGTATACTGAATTCTGAAAAAAATATTAGAACAACATAAAATAATCAGGCTGTAGACAAAAAATTTGATCAAAATGGAAAATATAGCACGGATAATATACTTTTTTAGTATATGTGTTTCTCTAGGTGAATGTTATTTTTCCTGTATAAGAATAATTTTTGAACTTGATTTGTACCTAGGATCATAAATTTAGAACTAGAAGGAACCCCAATGTTCACATAGTTTAATCCCTTCATTCTACATAAGAGAATACTAAGGCCTATAAAAGCTGTATCTAACTTTCCTAAGGTCACCAAGGTAGTAGAAACAGAGTTCAGATTAAATTTAAGTTTAAATTCAGCTCTTTGCATTGAATCATGCTGCTCTAAAAGATAACTTTATAATCTATACTCTGTTTAATCTTATTCTATGCTTTTCTTCTTTCAGGTTCAGTTCTATGTGACTATTGGACACACGGCATTGTCCCTTTATACAGATTGCCCTTTTCCCAAATGGATGCACTGGGCTCTCATTGCTTATGCCATCAGCTTTATTTTTCTGTTTCTCAATTTCTACTATCAAACATACAATGACCCCAAGACTTCAAAAGCTCGAACAGCAGCCACAAATGGTATTTCAGCAAATGGTGTAAGCAAATCAGAAAAGCAGTCAGTAGTGGAGAATGGAAAAAAGAAGCATAATGGAAAGGCAAAAGGCGAATAACTTGATCCAGGCCTTAATTTTTGTTGACAGTGAGGAACTTCCCATTTGATAAAATTTTCAGGGAAAAACACAAGCAAATGAGGGTTTGGAATAGGGAGAAAGGAGCCTTCTCTCTCTGTGCCAGTGAACCTTTAGACTAACTAAAGTGTTAGGTAAGACACCCAGATGCTTATTTATGAATATTGTTTTAACAATAAGACTTCTAGTTAACTTTTGGTTTTTGTCCAGACTAAAGGATCATCCTATTATTTGGAAGATTACCTTTTGGGCCACAAGGTTCTTCACAGAAGAATACTAGTCAAATATAATGGAGTTTTCATAAATCTTTTAGTGCATATGTGCAGTTTCTTCTAACACTGGTTTTTGAACCAACTAGATGAGCCATATCACAAAGTAACTATATTTAATGAGAACATTAGGATACATATGTTGCTCTCACAAACAACCCTTTAGTCTAAATTACCAGCTACATGCCCTAATTTGAAAGGGAACACTTTCCATTTTCTGGGTTGAAGCATAATGGTAACAAACAATCTAAAGTATTCTGGATTTTGATTTACTTGCTAAAGCGGTCTGAACAAGCCATTTTTTTTTGTTTGTTTTAATTAGGTATTAAAAATCTGGTAATGACTCTAAAGTCTTAAGTGTTTGGTAAAGTCCGGTGTTGGTGAATATAAGAAAACATTGCAGAAAATATGTTTTAGCAGTCCAAAGGTTATTGTGATGCAAATGATTGTGGGGAAACAACTTTTTGTGAGGAAAAGGTAGCCTTTGAATATCTATTTCTGTCAGAAATGTATTATGAAAAATTATAATTATTGTCTAATTGGAACATGAAATGTCTCTTTGTCTTTATTAGCAATATCAACAGAGTTACATCTATATGCTATTTTTTAAAAAAATGTTGATTTTATCAGACTTTTCTTGTTTTGATTTTAGTGTCTGTTGCAGATTTCATATGTATAAATATACCTACCTCTTCTGTTGACAAGAACATTTAAAATTAAATAAATTTTAATTTTAAAAAAATCACACACACAAGGAGTCTTCCAATGTAATGTTAGTCATGTTAACTTCAAAACCTATTACTCTTCCTTAGTTTTGTGAATAGTGTGTACTCAGGTTTTTCTATAAAATTATTCTTTCCACTTAAATACAAGTTTAGTTTTATAGTGATAATTTTGTTGTGATTAAGTTCAGATAGTATTTATTAATAACATGTAGTACAATCCATTCTAGTGCAATATTTTTGACTCCTTGGTGCTGAGAGCAGGAAATTCACAATGTTTAATGGCATAGACAAGGTAACAGACAAAGACAGAATTATAAAACTACATTTGCCATTGAAATGCAATACTTATATAATATGTGACCAATTCACTAGGGGAGACAATATGTACTATTTATACATATTACTTGTGAAGGAGTATGATTTAGTGGTTAGAAGACTGGCTTTGAAGTTATTAAGACCTATATTTAAATTATGCCTCAGAGATATATATATATAAGCTATGTGAATCTCATATGATCAATCGTTTGACTTCTAAGTATCCTGTTCAACTCTTCAGAGACTACAAATTATGAATGAGGTATCAGTAGAGGAAATTAACTTACTAAGAGGTTTCCCCACTTGGAGTTCCCAATACTGAAGAAATCACAGGTCCAGACATTTAAAAAATATATACATATTACATAAATTAATTTGTAAGGGAGGTGTTGGACATAATTCTATTTTAAAAAGTGGAAAACTGTAATACTTGACACAAAAGCATGAACAAGGTTCTAAAAATTTTATTGATATGTAAAAACTGCATGTGCAGGATATATAATGTATGACTGTGGCAGACAATATTTTTTAAATTTTTGTAAATCATAAAATATTTATTGTGCATTAAAATTAGGCATTTCATTGTTTGTTTGTTTTTTCTTAATGCATTTGCAATTTTAAGAATTTTAAGGTACTTGCTACAGATCTATAATGTTATGGTCTGATAGGATTAACCACAGTTTGTTTTTGCTTCTTAGTTCTGTAATCATGATAAATTTGTAAATCTGTATAAATAATATGTACTGATTTCTCTGAGCTCCTCATTCTCTTCCACTTGATTTATGCACAATAAATATGCTGCTGCAGTGGGAAAATGATCTTTTCTCTTAATTAGTTTACGCACACACATATTACATATATATGTATATATGTAATATGTGTGTGTGTGTGTGTGTATATATATATATATATATATATATATATGTTGCTGGGAATTTAATACCTTATCTTTAAGGTATATGCATATAACTAATGGGTTTCTTTTCTAATTTAAAGTTTGCACTTTCAGAAACCTCAATACAAAATAATTATGCCTACCTTATATATTGCATAAAATTGTATTTTAGCTTAGTTTTCTAAAGTATATTTTTCATAAAAAAATTAATTCCTTGATTTCTGGATCACATTACAAACAAGATAGAGAACTAGACATTTTCTATGGTTTATGCTATCAGAATCTCCTCACATTGAAATTATGTTCCATCAGTAGAACAGATACAGTTGTTTCCTCAAGTCAAGACTCCAAGAAGGCTAAAAAGATAATAACCATATAAATGATCCAACAACTGCCATCCTCCACTATTGCCTACACTCCAGAAGGGCACACAGGCCACAACCCACTGACACGTTCTGGGACAATAGCCCTTCTACAACTGCAGTTTCTACCAACACACCCTCACCCTGCTCTCACACTAACACTCTGTGGCAACAAACAGTGGGATTCAACTCTATCTGCCAAAAAAGATGCAGTAGGTATATGAGGCATAGACTGCCCTCTTTGAGGCTGCTACTTTCAGACAGGGAACTAATCAACAGAGAAAAATGGGGCAGAAAAGACATATTGTCCAAGGCTAAACTAAATTAGAAGTAAAGGTGTGGCCAATGGGAAGGGATTAAGATGTGAGGGTGAATCAAGTCAACATAGTTAAGAGAGATTATTTAAAGAGGCTAGTCTTAAAATAGATTTTTTTTTAGTCGGAGGGATAGAATACTCTCTCAGAAGAGAAAGAACAAAAAAAATCCCAATTTAGAAAATAATTCTAGAGACCCAAATGGAGAAAAATCTAAACTTCATTCTCATAACTTTAATGTGAAATATTATTTTGTAATTATCAGACTGCCAAATTAAGAAAAAGTTAGACAAATGTTAGAGAGATTATAGGAAAATGGCCATTCTGAACCATTCTGAAAAGCAATTTGAAACTCTGATTAAAAAGTAACTCAATTGTGCATATCCTTTGATCCAGTGATGCCAATAGTAGGTATACATCTCAGAGAGACCAAAGAAAAAGGAAAGTCTATACCTATATAAATATGAAAATACATCAACACTTTTGTAGTGACAGAAGAATGGGAAGTAAAGAATTGAATTTAATTGAATGATGACTATGTTGTAAGATGATGAAAGCAGCCTGAGACATCTAAACATCTAACATAAATATAAACAAGAAGAAAATGTAAAATTGAACAAGTGGCTAGAGCCACAGATAAAGATTTTGTGGTAGCTTCTAAATGAGACCTATAAAGGATATATCTATTTCTTAACATGGCAAAGGATTCTTTTTCTTTTTTTTTTCAAAAATTGACCATTTATTAGAGCTCAGGTATAGCATATAGATGTAAAGAGGCAGAAATAATAAATCTTTCTTTTACAGACCACAACACAATAAAAATAATAATCAGTTTATGGAGCAAAAGCAAAAGAAACAAACAAAAATTTCTAATAATGAAATCCTAAATAATGAGGAGATAAAAAATCATAGAAATGATATTTATATTAAAAAATGATAATAAGAGGACTTCAGGGGAGAGGAACCAAGACAGCAGTGTAGGGGAAGTATCCAAGCTCTCTTTCTCAATATTCCCCTACAAACAACTTTACAATAACACCTCAAATGAAAATATGTAGCACCAGAGGCCACAAAAGATCAAAATGAGACATTTTTCCAGTCCAAGAAAAATCAGGAAGTCAGAAGGAGTGGTCTGTTGCCTTAGGGTGGGGGCTAGCCCAGAGCCCACATGGCAGCAACATCTTTAGTGAGCCTTGGAGGTGGTACCAGCAGCTTTTGCAGCTTCAAGAGCTCTCAAATGAGAGATGGAAAGATCATCAGGCAACTAATCAGAAACTACAGGGAGCCTTCTATGCTAACACTGGGGTACAAGATAGGGTGCTATTTGTAATCTCCATTGTTTATAACCACTTCTGGGTCATGGTTCCAGGGTAGAGAGTAGTACTTGCTGTCCCAAGGGACCCTGATGACCAATATTATTTGCAGTCACAAGGGAACAAGCACCCTGAGGAGGAACTTTACTTCCAGTTGCAAAAGAGCAGTGATGGTGAGTGGAGCCAAGATGGCAAAGTGAAGACACGACTCTCTGTGACCTCCTCTGACCTCTCAAATCAACAGGATATTAAGCCTCTAAATTGGTTTTGGAATCAAAGCTCCCCCAAATATTTGGAGTACAACACATTCCCAGAAGAAGTTACCTTGGAAGAGCTTCAGAACAGGTCTATTTCAAAAGGGGAAGGGGTTGGCCAGTTTGCCGAGTTCAGAGAGCAGCTCTGAGAGACAGGGTAGGAAACTGGGCTGGGATTCAGTGTGGCAGATTCTAAGTATTTGGGAAGTTTCTGTGAGGCTCTTGGGCCACTCAGCCCTGGTTGTGGGCAGGTGCTTTGGCAGGTCTGCTTTTTGTAAAAGGTAGAGTGTAAATCACTGAGAACCCCAGACCTAGCTTCCATAGCCCAGCACCGGAAGTCAATTAGCTGAACTGCCTCAGGGCAAATTAAAGCAGCTGTCACTCCTCAGCTTTAAACAGACCTCAAGCTTAAAAAAAATAATAAAAAACAAAAAAGAACTCTCATCATAGACAGATTTTATGAAGAGCGAGAAGAACAGACCTCAGATCCTGAGGTTCATAAAGGTAAAGCAACTCCAGAGAAAGCCGAAAAAAGAGACATGAGCTGGACCCCATTTCGCAAAGCTTTCCTGGAAGATTGCATAAAGAATCTCAAAAGAAAGAAGAAAAATGGGGAAATAGATTGAGATCATTGCAAGAAGGATATAATGCTCTACAAAAGAGATATGAAAAAGACACCAATTTACTGAAAAATAAAATTGGTGAAATGGAAAAAGACTGTAATGAACAAAAAAAATTCAACTGGCCAATTACAAAAGGAGCTAAAAAAGGTAACTGAAGAAAATAATACATTAAAAATTAGAATTGAACAAATGGAAGTGAATGATTCAATAAAACTTCAAGGATCAGTCAAACAAAAACAAAAAAAATGAAAAAATAGAAGAAAATATGAAATATCTCCTAGGAAAAACAGCTGACCTGTAAAATAGATCTAGGAGACACAATCTAAGGATTATTGGACTTCCTGAAAGCCATGATGAAAAAAAAAGAATCTAGACACTATCTTCCAGGAAATCATGAAAGAAAACTGCCCTGATGTTTTAGAATCAGAAAGTAAAATTGCCTTTGAAAGAATTCACCAATCACCTTCTGAAAGAGACCCCAAAATTAAATTCCCAAAGAATATCATGGCTAAATTTCAGAGCTATCATAACCAAAAAAAAAAAAGATATTGCAAGCAGACAGAAAGAAACCAATTTAACTACTGAAGAGTCACAATTAGGATTACCCAGAATTTAGCAGCTTCCACCTTAAAGGATTGAAGGGTCTGAGCCAAGAACAAGCTATTCAGCTAGAATGAGCATTATCTTCCAGGGAAGAAGATAGACATTTAATGATATAGGTGAATTTCACCTATTTCTAATGAGAAGACTAGATCTGAACAACAAAGTTGACCTCCAAATGCAGAACTCAATAGAAGCATGAAAAGGTAAAAAGAAAATAATTCTTGAGAACTATATTTCTACTATGGGTAGACTTAAAGAATGGGGGTATAATTTGATTTTACTTTGATAATATGAAAAAGAAATTAAAGGTGGAAGAGCTATCATACGGGAAAAAGAGGGAAAAGGAGGTAAAATAAGGTTTAAAAAAAGGAGGTAAAAATGCGGTAAAATCTCATGAAGAGACAAAGAAAACCTAATATAATTGAGGGAAAGAAGGGAGGGGGAAGAGCATTGTGTGAATCTTACTCTCATCAGATTGGGCTCTAAAAAGAGTATATCAGACACATTCAGTTTCACAGAGAAACTTATCCCTCCTTATAAGGAAGTGGGAGGAAAAGAAAGGGATAGACTAATAGAAGGGAAAACAGAAGAATTAGGGGAAAGGTGTAAAAAAGGGGGAAGGGGTTCTAAAGGGGGAGACTATTTGAGGGAGGTGTTCATCAAAAGCAAAATTCTGGGGAGGGGGGAAGGGAGAAAGGGAAAAGGAAAGAGAAAAATATAACTTTGGGTAAATAAGATGGCATTAAATACAGAATTAGTTATTTTAACTGTGAATGTGAATGGGATGAACTCTCCCATAAAACAGAAGAGTATAGCAGACTGGATTAAAAGCCAGAATCCAACAATATGTTGTTTACAAGAAACACATTTAAAGAATAATGATACATAGTGAAGGTAAAGGGCTGGAGCAGAATCTATTATGCTTCAGGTGAACAACAACAACAAAAAAGCAGGGGCAGCAATCCTGATCTCAGATCAAGGAAAAGCAAAGATAGATCTAATTAAAAGAGACAAGGAAGTAAACTATATCTTACTAAAGGGTACCACATATAATGAAGCAATCAACACCAAATATATATGCACCAAGTGATGCAGCATGGAAATTCCTAGAGCAGAAGTTAAGAGAAATGCAAGAAGAAATAGGCAGCAAAACTATATGAGTGGGGGATCTCAACCTTGTTCTCTCAAAATTAGAGAAATCAAACCACAAAATAAATAAGAAAGAAGTTAAGGAGGTAAACAAAATGTTAGAACAGTTAGGTATGATAAATCTTGGGAGAAAATTGAATGGAGACAGAAGGGAGTTTACTTTTTTCTCAGTGTTCATGGAACTCATACAAAAATTGACCATGTGTTAGGGCATAAAATCCTCAAAATCAAATGTAGAAAGGTAGAAATAGTAAATGCATATTTTTTCAGATCATGATGCAATAAAAATCACATGCAATATAAGGCCAGGAGGAAATAGACCAAAAGTTAATTGGAAATTAAATAATCTAATTCTAAAGAATAAATGGGTGAAACGGCAAATTGTAGACACAATCAATAATTGTATCCAGGAGAATGAAAAGAATAAAACAACATGCCAAAATTTGTGGGATATGGCCAAAGTAGTTATAAGGGGTAATTTTATATCTCTAGATGCTTACTTGCATAAAATAGAGAAAGAGAAACTCAATGAATTGGGCTTACAATTTAAAAAGCTAGAAAAAGAACAAAAAATCCTCAATTGAATACCAAATTGAAAATTCTGAAAATAAAAGGGGAGATTAATAAAATTGAAAATTAGAAAACTATTGAATTAATAAATAAAACTAAGACTTGGTTTTATGAAAAACCCAACAAAATAGATAAGCCTTTAGTTAATTTAATTATAAAAGAGAAAGAGGAAAATCAAATTGTTAGTCTCAAAAACGAAAAGGGAGAATATTCCACCAATGAAGAGGAAATTAGAGCAATAATTAGGAGTTACTTTGCTCAACTTTATGCCAATAAATTTGATAATCTAAATGAAATGGAGAAATATCTACAAAAATGTAGATTGCCCAGGTTAACAGAAGAGGAAATAAATTATTTAAATAGCCCCATTTTAGAAAAAGAAGTAGAACAAGCTATTAATCAAATCCCTAAGAAAAAATCTCCAGGGCCAGATGGATTTACATGTGAATTCTACCAAACATTCAAAGAACAATTAATTCCAATACTATATAAAATATTTGAAAAAATAGGGAAAGAAGGTGTACTACCAAATTCCTTTTATGATACAGATATGGTGCTGATAGCTAAACCAGGTAGGGTGAAAACAGAGAAAGAAAACTATAGACCAATTTCCCTAATGCACATTGATGCAAAAATCTTAAGTAAGATATTAGCAATGAGATTACAGAAAGTCATCCCCAGGATAATGCACTA